>CAUYON010200479.1:0-15157 GCA_963573935.1 Arctocebus calabarensis | reverse complement strand
TTTTTTTTTTTTTCTGAGACAGAGCCTCAAGCTGTCACCCTGGATAGAGTGCTGTGACATCACAGCTCACAGCAACCTCCAATTCCTGGGCTCAAGCAAGTCTCTTGCCTCTGCCTCCCAAGTAGCTGGGACCACAGGCGCTCGCCACAACGCCTGGCCATTTTTTGGTTGCAGCCGTCATTGTTGTTTGGCGGGCCTGGGCTGGACTCGAACCCGCCAGCTCAGGTGTATGTGGCTGGCGCCTTAGCCCGCTGAGCCACAGGTGCCGAGCCACATTTGTTGTTTTAAAACACATTAATTTTATATCTACTTTTTAGAAAGAAGGACAAAAGAAACCATCAAAAAGAATAATGTTCCTGTCAACAATCATGATGTTTTTGTGAAAGTGCTTTCAAATGTTTTTAGATTAGGTTTTACTAAAATATTCTATACCAACTGAATGAAATTCTATGTCTAGTTTAACTAGTAAATTGCTCTACATTTGCTTAAGACAACTATCTGAAGTAGTTGATTGTATTAAGGCAATATTAAATGGGTTCTTACCTAAATAGTTTGTTTTACATAACTAACTTTTTCAAGACCTTACTGAAATTATTGTATAAAAGTTAATTCATTTTATTTTTCTTAGCAAAAAATGGAAAATAAAATAAGCAGCACAAATGCATGGAGAATGAAAGAATTTTGATAATTTGGCTTAACATTTAATAGATTGATCCTGGAGCTAATTAACTCTCCTTACCTTTTGGTTTGTCTAGTAGCTGCTGTAGGGCAGAAAATTTTTGGCACTATGAACTAAACATTCTAGATTGGCTGATGATGATAAAATGACCTTCAGTCACGAAAAGATTACTTACATTATTCCACTAGTGTATATGATGAATAATATATTTAAGAAATAAAATATGCAATGAAAAGTATCCTAAAGAATTAATATGCTGGCAGTGAAATGTACAAATATAGATTCTTAACACACATTTTATAAAATGTGTATTACCTTGCAAGAAGTTTAAATTAACATTACTATGCTAAAGCACCATAGATCATGTGTTAGGTGAAGTTTTTTTGGAGTATAATTTATATTATTTCAAATATTTTCTACAAAGACTTTATTAAGTTATATATCCAAAAGTTTGATCAAATAAAAAAGGGTAAGATTATAGTTTTGGTTATTGGTCCTCTAAATCCTATAGTTTAGGAAGTCTTGAAAAAGCTATCGATTTCTAAATGAAACAATAAGGGTTTTGTTTTATTTTGCTTTTTTAAGACAGGGATTACCCTGTCACACCAGGTGCAGTGCAGTGGCGTCATTGTTGCTTACAGCAACCTCAAACTCCTAGACTCAAGCATTTCTCCTGCCTCAGCCTCCTGAGTATCTGGGACTATAGGATCATAGTACTATACCGGGCTAATTTTTTCTCTTTTGGGTAGATACTAGGTCTCGCTCTTGCACAAGCTGCTTTGGAACGCCTGAGCTTATGTCATCCTCTTGCCTCAGCCTTCCACAGTGCTGGAATTACAGGCATGAGTCATTGGAGCAGCTCTGAAATAATAAGTATTGACAAGGACATAAAACAGCCAAAAACCAGTGGCTTATCTTTATGTTAGGCATAGTATGAAGCAACTTAAATAATTTTTACTTCAACTAACATTTACACTTATCACAGAGGGATATGCCACAATATTATCTTTTATTTTATATGTGAAAACATGACTATGGCTGTATGCATGAGAGCTAAATTGAGGAAAGATGCTTCTATCAACAAATATGCTCACAGTCAGACAAAGCGTGAGGCTCTATTGAAAATTAATCACTGGAATATATCATATTCTAATATCTTTTTGTTTTGTCAATTAATTTCATTAACATGAAAGAATTTTGAGGTCACATCCCATGGTTTGATGCAAACAGTGTAACCTAATTCTTTGTACCCTCAATGAACCTGAAAAAATAAAAAAATTTAAAGAAATGAATAAATAAATAATACAGTAAAAAAAAGAGCAATGAATTTGGGATCATGTGTATAGCTATATTTCTCAGGAATAGTATCATTCTTGACATAATATTGTTGAAGTTATAGTTATATCTGCAGAATATTAGCGAACTTTGTATGCAGTGTAGATATGTTGGAAACAATAGCGAAAACTTTGTAACTACAAGTGAAAGAGCTTCGTGTTCTCATCAGGGAAATTCTCAATTTATTTCTTTTTTATTTATGTATTTTTTTTAGAGACAGAGTCTCACTTTATTGCCCTTGGTAGAGTGCTGTGGCATCACACAGCTCACAGCAACCTCCAACTCCTGGGCTTTGGCAATTCTCTTGCCTCAGCCTCCTGAGGAGCTAGGATTATAGGCGCCCGCCAAGACACCCAGCCATTTTTCTGTTTTGCAATTTGGCCAACGCCAGGGTTCAAACCCTCCACTTTCGGTATATGGGGCCAGCCCTACTCGATGAGCCATAGGTGCCGCTGAGGGAAATTCTTTCATAAATGCTTATTGAAAGGAGCAATTTTGTCAAAGAATTCCACATGGCACATGCATAAGATATTTTCAAAATGGCATCTGTATGCAAAACTGACAATGATGATACATCTTTAGTCTGTTATTATTTAAATTAAAAACTTATGGTGAGAGTTCATATTTAATAAAATCATCTCTGAGGATTACATTTATTTCTACTTAGATGGAAGTGATCTTATAAAAGTTCCAATAAAAAGAGGGTGTTAAATCTGTTTGAGAAATATTCATAATTTTTGCTGCTTTTTCTTAGAGAACTAAAACTAAATCCGACATGTAATATCTGATTTACCCCTAATTTGGAAAATGATTTTTCATATTTATTCAAGTTGATTTTTAGTTCGGGTTTTAAAGCCCAATTAAACAAAATACATCATATAAAATATTTTGACATAGTTCATTAAGCAATTCCTAATACTTATTTTGAGTATATATGCAATATTATTATTTTTTTCAGTGTAATGCAAACCTCACAGTATTGATCCATGGTTTTTATGAATCTTCATAATTAACTTGCTGCAATGGATCTTACACTGGGCATCACTTGGAAGACCACCCAAAAGCTCCATCTGGTCCAAATATCATTACCATCCTACTAGTATGCATTCCATGGTCTAGACTCTAGAGTTTATTTTATATATAATCATTCAAAAAGCAGTTTAATATTTTTTTAACTTAAATCAAAAATAAAATATTATTTTAGCAATTATAACTTCATTACCATGCTCAAGCATGCCCCAATTTCTCATAAATAGTCTTGACAGTCAGTTTTGGTCTCATTGGCATGTATCAATCTCTGTATTATTATTTCAAAGAACAGAATCACATACGATGGCCTTGAACATAATTTGCCTCTTTCAAATATACAAGGCTGGCTCTCAGTGTAGAAAATTGGATAATACTTTATTAAATCAGATGATTCATACATACATACATATGTATGTACATACATATATAGAGTGACAAGTCAGGTTTTTAGATTTGAATTTAAACTTGCTTCCTGCTGAAGGTTTTCTGTGCTTTTGGCTAAATCTCTCCATTAGAGTCTCATTGTCTTCAAATTTTCAGCTTCCTGAGGAAATAGTTGAATCAGAGACTAGGTCTAAGATACAAAGATAAGCTATCACCTTCTGAAAAGAATAACCAAAGCATTTGAAGAATATTAAATAGTCCTGGAAATAATTTGTCAGAGATAACCATATTCTTCCCAAATCTTTTTCATGATACAGACATTTAGAATGCAAATATTTTAAAACTTTCAATATATGTTTTAAGTAATATAAGAACAACAAATGTCCTTGTTCTTCACTTCAAACCTATATTAAGATTAAAGAGCTATAATGAATTTTTAAAACTTTGAGTCAGAAGAAGTTTAGCAAAACTTCTCTCATAGTACACATAGGGAAACTAAAGGTCAAATATATGACATTTTCTTGTTAATGGAAGATTGAGGCCTAGAACTCAGGTCTTCTAATTCCTAGATGGATATATAACTTAAATCAAAATGTGTGCACTAGTTTATTCTTTCTCTCCAACTGTTAAAATTTAATCTGTGCTTGGTTTGTACCTTGCACATAATTTAAGATTAGTGGTCAAGAAACCAAACTAATATGACTCTTTTAATTATGTTTTAAATCTCAAAACATAAATGTTTTCAAATACATTGGACTATTTAGAAGTAATTCCTTTAAGAATTTTCTAAAATAATTTTTATAAAAATAACAATATTTAATCCACTTCCATAAATACATGTTGGATTCTTTCTCAAAATATTTTGAACATAGAAAAATTATAATAACACTTGCTGCTTCTTACAGAATGTCAGCATATAGCTGGCAGCGAATTGAGCTCCCGAGGAATGTTTCTTACCTTATTTAATTCTCAAAACCTTCCATGATAAATATTGTTTCTTCTTACACATGAGGGAGATGCATAAATTAAAGAAAAAAGTCAAAAGGCATATAAATGAAGAAAGGTATGCCTACAAAACATCCAGGATGAACAAAAAGATACTAGATTTTTAGTATTACATCATCTCTGAGTTCCAAAGCAATAAGACAAAGTGCAATTTCAATAAACAGCATGGATTATCTTCAACGATTCTCATATTTGATAAAAGGAAGCAGATCTTCCCCCTTTGTTTCCTAACAGGAAGATATTTTCCTTGGGAAATTTTATTTATGTTAGTTATATAACATCATGGTCATTATTATCATGTTAATCCACTTTTCACATATCTCTGTAAAAGCCAAGGATGCAGCATCAGTGGAGAATTTAAATCATAAATTTTAATACCCAGATTAAAATTATGAGTCCTTAAGAAATGAACAATTAGCAGAGCCCTTTAACTTTGTTTTAATGATGAAGCTTTTTAATTTAGAAAATTGAATTTTGGATAATGCCACATTTAAGTTAATTATTTGCTAAATTAACTGTATATGGGTTTAAGAAGAAAATATTCTACATTTCCATTCAAAGCAAAATTAACCTTTACTTACCTATTAGGGTCACTAATAATATCATCACCATTTTGATTAAGAAAAAAGTAGGCAGCTTGTATAAAGGCCACCTGTATCTAAAAGCCATGGTCAAAATAGTAGTATGTCTTTCTTTTAAAAAATATTTTGCTTTGCTAAGACATGGGAATAATTATGACACAAAGATATTGAAGTAAAACACATGGAAGATATGAATAAATATTATAAATCTCAATAAGCACAGAATAAAAACCTTGCCTTCTGAACCACAGAAAAATTTTCAGCACGATCCTGGTACCATTAGAATTTAAGCAGCATCCCTGGCTCTCCTCAACCCCTGCCAATGGCTTTACCTTTCTCACTCTCTTAGTGGATGCCAAAGCTGACACATTACATCACATGTTAAGCAGCAAGAGTGCAGGCTATCTACAGTAACACTGTATGTGCATTCATTTATGACTTAAAAATTTAAAAGGATGTTCTATTGAAATGCTATGAAAGAAAACTCTAAAGAAAAAAAATTCTTTTATTTATTTATTTTTTTGAGACATAGTCTCACTTTGTCATCCTCAGTAGAGTGCTTTGACATCATAGCTCACAGCAACCTCCAACTCTTGGACTCAAGCACTTCTCTTGACCCAGCCTCCCCAGTAGCTGGGACTACAGGCACCTGCCACAAAGACTGGCTATTTTTAGAGATGGGGTCTTGCTCTGGCTTAAGCTGGTCTTGAACCGTGAGCTCAGGCAATCCACCTACCTTAACCTCCCAGACTGCTAGGATTACAGGCGTGAGTCACCGTGCCCAGCCTGAAACTAATTCTTATAGTTTTCTAAGCCAAACATAATCATCCATATTTTTCACTTATTATTATTATTGTTGGCTATAGTTTCCCATTAGTTACTGAACTTTTTCATCTAACTTGGTTACTTAATAAACCCTGGGCATATTTTCCATGTAATTAATTACCATCTGAAATATTTTAAGAGCTACAGAATATTCTGTCACTTGGGTATACTATAAATTATCTGTCTGTATTTTCTAGTGTAAGATATTTAGGGTTCTTTTTCTAGTGTCATCTTAGTATAAGTAATTATGGATAAATAATTTTCACATTTCTTATTATTTTCTTATGATAAATTTTCTAAAAGTTTTTTGTCAAAAGATGGGAGTGCTTTAACATTCTCGAATCAAATTGTGTACATTGTATCTATCTCAGTATTATCAGTTTAATAATATGTTATCAATTTAATAAATGAAAACTGGTATTTTTATTAGTTCATTTTGCAACTAACGTGCCTTTACCCATTTCCGTTACTAGTCCTGAAAACCTTATTCAGGCTCACTAATATATTATCCTATTTATCTCAATGATTTCTTAGAGTTTCTTTTATATTACAGACATATTACTTGAAAATATTTCCATTTTTGTCCTTTCAATTTTATTTATATTTTTGCCATATAGAACTTTCTTTTCACATTTTGTTTTACATATAGAAAGTCACTGGAAATTCAAAGCTTATTTTATTTTACTTTATCTTATACTATTGTGGTTTAATTTTTATAAGGTACGTAATTCAGCTGTAATTTATCCTATTGATATGTGGTTCAAATCTAATTTTATTTTATTTCGTATGTAAATATTTAAACACATTTTGTTTAACAAAGAAATGTCTGTTTCATGGGTTTTGATTTTTTTTAAATCATATATTTAAGAATTTAGAAAAACAGAAGATGTATATGGATTTTCTAATGTTTTTCACAATGCATTTATGAATTATTGAGATGTCAAAACACATTTAATTATGTCTAAAATATCTGGAGTGCTGTTATTTTTGTTCTAACTTTTCCTCATTCTTCATACAGTTTTAAAAACTGTTCTTCCTTCCAGATAAATAGCCTTATTATGTTAAATAAAAATTTCTCCTTACGACAATGATTGCAATGTTTAAATGTCATATTAGTTTTCTATTGTAGTTTAATTAATTACCACAAAGGTCATAGTTTTGTGGGACAGAAGTCTGGAGCAGAGTATTTGGATGTTCAGGCCAAAGTCAACATGATGTCAGGCAGTGGTCTTATCTGGTGTGAGGAATTCTTTTCCAAGTTCCTTTCCAATCTTGGGAGTATCGGTTCCGTGCACAGTAAAATTTCATCACACTAAAACCCTCATTTTCTTGTTGAATACCTACCAGAATGTGTAAATTAATCTAGAGGAAAGTAAGAAACTTTGATAAAATTTAGACTTTAAAAATAGCTTTAACAAAAAAATGTTTTATTTTTGGAATTATGCATAAACACATAAAGACTTGTAGTTCTTATAAGAACTATTTTTGGGGGGGAACAGAGTCTCACGTTGTCACCCTCTGTAGAGTGCAGTGCCATCATAGCTCATAGCAACTTCAAACTCTTGGGTTCTAGTGATCCTCTTGCTCAGCCTTCCTGGTAGCTGGAACTATAGGTGCCTACCATAACACCTGGCTATTTTTTTGTTTGTTTGTTTAGCAGGGTTGGGCCGGGTTTTGAACACACTAGGCCTGGTGCATGTGGCCAGCTCCCTAATCACTGAGCAGGGTCACCCAGCCATGAACTACTTTTGAACAGATATTTTTATGTACCCTATAAAGATTTACCTATTTTGTGTATTTGATTTGATACATTGTTCCAACTTCTTGCTAAGGCAGGAAATGTCAAGTATTTTATTTTTCTTGTTCTCCTTCTTCCTAACTGGGCTCTTTTTGGTAATACCTTTTGTTTTAATTAGCTATCTTGAGTTTTCTATTGTTAATCTAATAATTATTTCCTTCCAAAAGATAAATATCTTATTAATAGAAAAAATTTGTAACTAATTTCAGTTGCAAAGGCTTTATCCTTTCATAATCATATACACAAATGGCTCTTGATTTCACACAATCTTGATCATATTTTTAATGTAACTTTCTAGTTCAATTTTATACACTTTTCTTTCTTTTTTCTTTGCTTGTCAATACAAATAAGCATCATATTTTTTTGAATTTTGGCATCTCCTGAGATGATCATATGGATTTTCTCTTTAGAATTATTGATGTGTTAGAGTAGTAGATGATTTTCTAATAATTTAAATCAAAATTCCAATAAAATGTCCATACTTAAAATGCATAGTCTGGTGCATTTTAACAAATGCACACCTAATTATACCTACTAAAAGTTAAAATTTTATATTAAATCCTCATTTTTTCTTTCCCAGCATCAGGAAACAATAGATCTACTTTAACATGCTTTGGAAAGGGAATAACACTGTATATCTCTCTGGGAACATTTCCCTTTGTTAGCATGGTGCTAATGAGATTTATCTTCACTGCTGTAGGCACAGGCAGTTCATTCTTTTTTCAATATGGAGCATTATTCTACAATCTGCTTATTAACATTCCTGACAATAAGATTTGGGTTATTTCACTTTTAGGTTATTATATTTAAAGCTGCTCTGCCCCTTCTTATTCAAGTCCTTTTGTGGAATTACATAACCACAGGGCAGGTAAATATTAAAGTGTATAAGAAATCAATATATATTTTAAAAGTAATAGTAGTAGCACTTCAAACTTCCATCCACATAAAAGTTCCAGTTGCTCTACTTCTTGGCCCACACTTGAGACTGCTATCCACCTTAATTTTAGGCATTCAAGGGATATAGGGTGGTCGTACAATTGCTACATAAATACATGAGGAAACCATTGTGGTCAAGGAAGAACTTGTAGAGGTATTTTTCTAGAAACATTTTGACTATTATATGGGTATGAAACATTATCAATAGATTTAAGATGATTTTTTAAATAATGATTAAGGGTTATAAAATTAGGGGAAATAGAAACAGTTCCAGTAGTAGAAGCCCTTCAGTTTTCTTTGATTTTTGAGATAAAATCTTAGAATTCCCAATTATATAAAATGCAGATGAAAGACTCTAAGACTTATGCTCAAGTAACAGGGCTGTCAGTCTGCAATAGAGAAAAATGCTATTATTTGTCATGATGGAGAAGTTATTGCATACTTTATGATGTCTAAAGGTATATATTTAAGGTCCTGATGGCAACAGCCCAAAGCCGCCTAACAAAATCTTCTATGAACCGCTTCCTCTCTATTGCCAATGTATAGTTGCTAAGCGGCTGCTGAATTGAACATAATAGCTATATATTGAGTTCATTTGGAAGTATCTTATGGCATAATTTTGCTAATTTTTCCAGGGCCAACTGTCAGTTCACTTCCCAGGAACCTTTAACAATTCAGAATATGGGATGGACTATTGCCCAATAGTCAGCATTGATATAAATCTTTCTAAAATCCAATTGTACTTAATTAAATAAAAGCTTACCTTAGACCCCAAAAGATCATTTTAGTAGAACAGTGAGCGTACATTTGGTGTTAGCAAATTTACTTATCCAGCTGAAAAGAACTTGTTATACTTCTGTAATATCACCTCCAAATAGATAATCAACAGCTGGTAAGGGTGATGAAAGGATCATATTCAATCTAGTCTAAAGAAACTCCGCTCTAACATATATTAATCAAAGGGAAAACAAAATAAGAGTTGATTATCACTCATTCAATAAGTATAATTAACAATATACCTGAAATTTCCCCTAAGGGTAGTCTATATGTTGCTGTTTAGAATTAGAAAAGTGTTACAATAAAGAATGTTGTAAAGAAATGTTCTTCCTTTGTTTGGGTATCTTCCCCTGGAGCAATAGCCTGGAGACAAGATAATCTCCACAACTCAAGATAAGGATGAAGTTTCAGGAGAGTCATTACCAGTCCTGCCATTAAATTGTTCCCTTCAAATTAGTTTAACTTAATTGAGGATTTGAACATGGTCAAGTTCAGAAGGCTATTAAACAGGTCACAGCTACCTAAGGGACACACAGGGAGGAGATAAATGATAGATAGTGCAGCTTTAAGTTTTTAGAAAATTAGATCAGAATTTGGTAAACAAATAGTAAACCTACTAAAGATGTCAAGTATCACAGAGACTGCTTTTTTAACACTTGATCAACTAGACTGGCAAGTCCTTTCTTGCTTCTAAGAAAAATGCTCTTGCTGAAAGACAAATAAAAACATAGTCCTGGGAAATCAGCGTGAGGAATCAGATTAGAGCTCAGAAGGCTTAGTGTGGTTTTCCAGGACTCTCACAGCTGGGCAGTAATGTATTCATCCACCTTTATTTCTAAATTCACCTTGTCATACCCCATAACTCAATACATAAAATCCAATAATTTGTTATAGTCTAAAAGTTTAATTCTCATAACATTGATTTTTTTTCCCTAAAATGTAAACAATGGAGAAATAGCTATGAAAGCAGTATGAACAAAAGGTAAATGAAATCAGACATGCTCATTCTGAGAGGCCGCCTGTGTCAGGCTGCTTTCGAAGGGAAACATTAAAACTAGTATGTAAAAGATGAGCCGATTTTTTTTTTGCCAGGAGCACTTTTAAAACAGGAAGACAGAATTGAAAATAATTCCATGAGGTAAGATATTCAGAGATGAAGAATTAATAAAACTAATTTAATCAATATCGGTAAGGCAAACTACAATAAGTGATAGAGATAATTTTTAAGTGTACAATGAAAAAATTATTCTCAGAGTGGAGAAAATTATTTAAAAATTATCAATAATTAACTAGATCCATGGAAGCCAACTTTTCACCTGAAGCTTTGGGAATGTTTGCATACTGAAAGAAAAGTAGAGGATGAGAAACCCCATAAACAGTGGACCAAAAGAGGGAAACATTTGTGTGGAAAATAAGAAGATGCGTGTGTCATTGAAGGGAACAGCTTTGGAAAGAAAAGAGACATTTGTTTCTCTTCCATAGGAAGCAGAGTGTAGATGAAAATAAATTGGAAAAGAGAGATTTAAGAATCACAGGCGTAATCTTCAATTTTATAAATCGAAATAACTGTTTATGTGTTTCTCCTTCCAGAAATAAAATTTGTAATAGGTCAACCTTGGCTTACTATCTTATCTCTGGCACCTGGCCCATGGCAATTCTCTCAATATATGTTTATGAAATGAATCTATACAGGTACAATAATTCTTGTCATATGATGTCAGTATTCTTGAAGACGGAGACAATCAGCTCCTCTGGGAATAGGGAAATTGGCAATTAGGTGAAAGTTCATTTGGAACACCTGCTCTAAGAAACATGATAATGATTTAAGAAAAAAAAAAAGTAAGGAATGATGAGAATAACATTCACTTGAAATGGATGCTGTCAGCATGTTTTTGAAATTTCTTAAATGAACAACTTTAAATTGGAAAGCAGAGGTAAAGATGCCAGAAAGGGAGAAGGACGACAAGGAACCATTACGCAGTCACAGTGGCGGCACCTGAGGGTCAGCGCTCAGGAGGCGAGGAGTGGCAGAGGACAAAGATACCTCTGGCATCCTGGCTGGCAATAAAGGAAAGTGAAAGCAGAATTAGACTTGGCTTAGAGAATAGAGAAATGGTGGAGGTTGGGATTACGGTAGAAAAGAACAAGATTTGTAGGGTTATGGAAGCGGCAGTGATGCAGTAAGTTAAAAACTCCTCTTGTTAAATTTTTCATGTTCAGTGAGCAGAAATGCCTGCATTCAGAATTGTAGCGAACAGAGTTGTGATGCTTTCCATCATGATTACAATTGCGATCGGCGGTAATAAGGGAAATGCAGAGACGTTGGCTTTCCAGGAGTGCAGGGCCTCTGAGCCAGTGTGGTAACAGGACCATCCACCTGGATGAGGATGTGTGTAACAGAATTGGAATTGAGAGAAACTTGTGAAGCAAGAATCTAAGAAACAAGAATGTCAGGAGGTCATAGGTTGGTGGCTGTTAGGATGGAGAGAATATATGGTATGCTAAAAAATATTTTTAAAGGAGGATGATGAAAGAAAACGTGCTTGAAACTGGTGACCATGATTAAATAACCTTTGACATCTCCTCCTTATGCAGGTGGGAAAAGGACCTCCAAAAGATAGTGAGAATTTTAGCTATCAGACAAAATTCATTTTCACTTATAAGCGAGATGTGGAAAATAATCTCACCCAAAATGTGGACATGGAAAGGAATATTAGTACTTACGTTTTTCAGTTGAATACTCAATTATATTAACACACTTTCTCTAAAAATGCTCATATTCATCATGGGAAGGATACACTTGTACCTGTGCTACGGCATCGTATGTGGGAAACCATCCTGGGAAGCATGAATGATCACGAGGGCACAAAGTGTCCAGAGAGATGTTCACCAATGACAGATCTCATATTATTATTCAGCTTTTTCATTTTGATTCAGAGTCATCATTACTATGGTCTGAATGTTTATCAGTGCCCCCTCATTTGTGTGTTGAAGCCTAATTCCTAAATATGATGAGTTTGGGGGAGGGATAGGATGATAAGGATGGCATCCTCAGGAATGGGATTAGTGTCCTCATAAGGGGCTCAAGATACTGAAGTTCTTCCCTGCTGCCTTGTGAGGAGGCAGTGAAAAGCCAGCTGTCTGTAAGCAGGGAGAGCCTGATAGCCTAGCACCTGACTATGCTGGCTCCCCAACCTCAAACTTCCAGGTGCCAGAACTGTGACAAATCAATTTCTATTATTTATGTCACTCAAACTCTGACATTTCTTAATAGCATCCCAAACCAAATAAGACAACCATGAAGGCAGAAAATGTCAGCTCTCTGCTACATGGTCCTGGAGACGGGAATAAGTGATGAGCAATGAAGCAAACACACTTAGCTGTCTCTAAATATCCAGACTCCCCTTCTGCAGTAAAATTAATTTTAGGTCTATTCACAGGTACACTGAATAAAGAACACATGTCAAACCTTCTTTGCATTTAGGCATGACCTCGTGACTAAGTCTTACAGTAGGATGGGTACAGGTTATGCATCCATCTGCCCTCAGAGGGCAAGACATGCCATCTTCTTAATTTTTTCCACTTCTCACTTCTTATACTGAACCCTGGAAGAAAGTACAGCATCGTAGGAAGTACCAGAGTCAAAAAACAGAGGACTAGATGTAATTTGAATTTCATTTGACTTTGCAGAGAGAAGCTGCCATAGCTGCTTAGAATTTTACAAAATAGAGAATAAACTCCTATCATGTTAATTCTGCTCACATCTGAGATCATTCTTTCATTCAAGCTCATATCCTCACTAATACAGACACAAAGATAACAAGGAGAGCTACAACATTTCCTACAGCTTCGGCCTAACATATCTATACGATAGTAATTGCCAAGTTAATAGTTGGTTTGGATCATTTTGCATCAACTCACAGAGGAAAGTGTTTTTCAGCTGTATGGTGGGCAGGGAGAACCACTTCCCTTATTCATGGTTTTCTTGTTTTTCAAATAACTAAAAAATATGTCCATGTAATTTTGTCCAATGATATGCTAAAAGGGAGATCTAAATAATCAATATTTGAAAATTGTCACTTTCTTCCTCCCTTGGCCATTTGTGATGGAGTTCCAATAATTTCCAAAATGGATCAATGTGAGTGGATTGAGGCACAGGATGATCTCTACTGCTGAACCAGATAAATAATGACCCTAAGATGACTAATGTGGGTCAACAAAGCCATTTCAGATATGTTGTTCCTATTGATAAAAAGCTCCAAGTACAGACCTTAATCTACATTGGACCCTTAGACATTATTGAAAAAAAAATGAATGAATAAATTAATCATTGTGTGTATTTTATAATAAATAAAGAAAACAATAATATTCAGTGGGTCCACTAAGTAGAACTCCACTTGAAACGACGTATCTGTCTACCTAGTATAAAGGGAATGTAATCAATTACAATCTCACATGACTATAGCCATTTTTTTGTTCTTTATAAAGTTTATAAAATAAACTGTAGTAAAAATATAAATTTCATGCCATACTTTTAAAGTTTAGCATTTTAATGGGAAGCATTATAATGGCATGATAAGTTTCAGTCCCTTGGACCCTTAAATGACGGTGAAATTTTAATATTATAGATACATATTGGAATGAATTATTATCCCCAGAAGGATTTAATTATATTAAAAGTTTTACTATACTGTGGAATTACTTCTCATTTTTTCCTCAAGTGTACAAGCATATTGGATATATTTCAGACTTTACTAATAAAAACGTAGGCTTGTTAATATATACTGTTGTGACTATAAAGTGTCTCAAAACTTTGTGTTAACTAGCAATCTCTTCATATACTCATACGACCATGAATTAGGGTTCCGAGATGAATCAGCTGTGCTATCTTCTGCCATGTGGCGTTAGCATCCTTCATTCTCTTCCTTCACTGTGGGAAGCACAAGGGGTTCACTCACACGTCTGGCACGATGTGCTTCTTCACATTTTCTCTCCCTCTCCATCTGTAAAGAATGGGCTTCCTCATAAGGTGATGGTCACCTGGATTTCTTACCTGATAGGTGGCTTCTAAGAGAGCGCATACCAAAAAAAAGTAATGACAGAAGCTGCCAGTCTCTGTAGACTCAGGCTTGGGAGGTACACAGTGTCAGTTCTGTTGCATTTTATGCATCAAGAGGCAGTCAGAGGCCTTCCCACATTCAAGGGGAAGAAAAATAAATAATGTGTGGCCCTCTTTAATCCATTATGATGTACAGGCCAGATTTCAGATAATACTATTCAAAGTATGTAGATGCTGTGCCTATATGCAAATTAGAAAATGGGGAAGAAAAATAACTTATTGCACAATTCTCTTCTCAATTTCTAAAATTCCTTTTAAAGAAGAATTCATGAATTGGCTCGGTACCCGTAGCACAGTGGTTATGGTGCCAGCCACATACACAGAAGTTGGTGGGTTCGAACCCAGCCGGGGCCAGCTAACCAACAATGACAACTGTAACAAAATATAGCCAGGCATTGTGATGGGCACCTATAATCCCAGCTACCTGGGAGGCTGAGGCAAGAGAATCTCTTAAGCCCATGAGTTTGAGGTTGCTGTGAGCTGTGACACCACACCACTCTACTGAGGGTGACATAGTGAGATTCTGTCTCAAAAAAAAAAAAAAGAATTGCTCACCATCCTTAATGATCAGAGAAATGCAAATCAAAACTACTTTGAGATATCATCTAACCCCAGTAAGATTAGCCCACATAACAAAATCCCAAAACCAGAGATGTTGGCATGGATGTGGAGAAAGGGGAACACTTCTA
>CAUYON010200477.1:0-49790 GCA_963573935.1 Arctocebus calabarensis | reverse complement strand
TGAGACAGAGCCTCAAGCTGTCACCCTGGATAGAGTGCTGTGGCATCACAGCTCACAGCAACCTCCAACTCCTGGGCTCAAGCGAGTCTCTTGCCTCTGCCTCCCAAGTAGCTGGGACTACAGGCGCCCACCACAACACCTAGCCATTTTTTGGTTGCTGCCATCATTGTTTTTTGGCGGGCCTGGGCTGGATTCAAACCCGCCAGCTCAGGTGTACGTGGCTGGCACCTTAGCCCGTTGAGCCACAGGCACCGAGCCACCAATGATCTTATTTTTATTTGATTGTATCTGCATAGACCCTGTTTTCAAATAAGATCTCATTCACTGGGTATAGTGGGTTAGGACTTCAATATGTCTTTGGGGGGGACACAATTCAACCCATAAATGGGGATGGATAAAAATAATAAGAGCCAGCATTGGCTGAGCACTTACTGTATACATTCCAGACAAGGTGCATACACACAAGAGCCCAATAAATCTGTACAGCCATCTCATTCCCACCGAGGAGAAGGCAAAGCCCTCTGCAGGGCCTCTGAGCACTGGCGCCCCTCCGTCCACACCTCCTGGCCCCCAGCCCTGTTCCTCCTGCTCCTTGCTGTTCTCCACACACATCGGGCTTGCTCCTACCCCAGGGCCTTTGCAGAGGCTGTTCCTTCTGCCTAGAATACTTATTCCCACACCTGCTCAGCACCTTCAGGCATTACTCGAAGGTCATCTCAGCGAGGTGGCTCCTGCCCACCTATGCATTTGCACCCCATCTCCCTCTGTCTCTTCCCACCCTGGCTTTGCATTTTAACTTCCTAAATGTTTTATTTCTTGCTGTCTGTTTTCTGCCTGCCCCACACTGGAATGTCTCCTCCATGAGGGCAGTGATCCTTTTTGTGTGTTTTGCTGAGTGGCACGTAGTAGGTGTTCAGTTAAACAACTGCTGAGTGAATCTGTGAGCAAGCCTGTGGGGTGGGGTTAGTGACATCACCCTCATCTGCAGGTCGGGAGATGCTCAGAGAGGTTGGGTCTCTTGGCCCGGGGCACACAGTTGATGAACAAAGGAGCTGGGGCTTAGGGTTCTGACTCCAGAACCACCCTCTAACCCCCTTGTGGGATCCCAGAGACCTGGCTCTTTACCTATCAGAACCCCAGGTGGTTCCCACAGCCCCTGCTTTCCTCTCACCTCACACTTTTCCCTTTTGGGAACTCAGCCTCCTGGGGGGGGGGGCGGTGAGCCCTGAATCACCTAAGGGAACCGTCTCCAGTCTGAGCCAACCTCAGGGTTCATCGGGGATACAGTGGCTTTGTGATGGGGAGGCCATCCAGGCTGTTGCAGGTCCCAGGGGCCTGGCATTGCTGCCCCCAGCCAAGAGGGACAGTTTCTTCCCCATTGTCATCCAGTTGGCCCCTTGACAGTCTGGGGACACTTTCAACATTCTTGGTGTTCCCTTGAGCTGCGTGCCCCTGGGCGTGAGGACAGTGCTCCTGCCAGCCTTGTTCCCCTCCTGCCTCTATCGTGCACATAGTAGGTGTTTGTGGTTGAGTGCTAAATGATGAAGGAAGGAAACAAATGTTTCCCAGATGTAGCGTGAGCCCTACAGGCCGGCCACGCAGGTGTGCTATCTCATGCACTCTGGATGCTATCCCTTGAGGTGAGTGGATTGTGCCCACTTTATAGGTAAGGAAGTTGAGGCTCAGAGCTACTGAGCTTGGGTACCCTGCTGGGTCCAGATGGCAGGTGAAGGGCTGGGCCAGGTGTTGCTGGAGTGGGGCCAGGTGCGGTGGCTCACGCATGTAATTCTAGCACTCTGGAAGGCTGGAGGATTGCTTAAACTCAGGAGTTTGAGACCAGCCTGAGCAAGAGTGAGACCGCATCTCTACTAAAAGTAGAAAAATTATCCAGGCATGGTGGCAAGTGCCTGTAGTCCCAGGTACTTGGGAGGCAAGAGGGTCTCTTGAGCCTCAGAGTTTGAGGTTGCTATAAATTATGATGCTGTGCTACTCTACCCAGGGTATCAGAGTAAGACTCAATCTCAAATAAATAAATAAATAAATAATAAACTCCTGACCAGGACATTGCATGCAGATCCTGGAATCTCCTTTTCTGGAGGGTTTTTGCTCTGCCCACTGTGGTGGGAAGCAGGGGACAGGAAGAGATGTGTGTGATGGGAGGGGCAGCACCCCCTGCTTCGGCCAGGGAAACTGCAGGGGTTACCTGTGACGGAGTCTGTCATTTATCGAGAGCAATCCCCTCCTGGTTCTGCAGATTTTATGAATAATCCCCAAACAACCCTCCAAGGAAGCACTGGGAAAAAACAGACTAACCCCTGTCCTCTGGGGCTGACTGGTAGAGAAGGGAGGAGAGGAACCAGTTAGTAGGGAATGAAAGGGATGCTTCCAGGTGGTGGCTGCCATGTGCTAAGGACACGCCAGGCCGATGGGAAGGAGGATCCCTGGTGATGAGAGCTGAGATGAGCAGTCAGGGAGACATCCCGGAGAAGCTGTCATTTCAGCAGCAACTCCAATGAGAGAAAAAACTGACCAGGCCAGCATCTGGGGGGACGTGTTATGACAGGTGATATTGTGGCAACTTAGGTGAAAGGCTTGTGCAGGGTCCAGACAAAAGTCCCGTCTGGCCCCGGGGGCAGCTGTTCTCACTGGTGTTTATGGGCCATAGGTGTGATCCCTCCGTAGTCTCCAGCCTGTCCCTGAGCTGAGAGAGGAAGTGAAGCTGAGTCCCCAGCAGCCCATGCCATTCTCTGTCTCTAGAGACCCAGACCAAGGCCAGTGTGGCCCTGCGTGGTGGGGAAAGCAGAGTCAGCGTGGACCTGGCAGCTCTGGCGGCTCGTCCCCTGCGTGGCCCCCTGCAGCTGGTGGTGAATGCCAGCCATGCTGTGCCCACTCTCCAAAGGCTGGGCCTGCCCTTCACCAGCCAGGTAAGGAAAGGGAGGAGGGTAGGAAAAGGGTCTCCCTCCAACTCCTGTCGCCTCCCATCCAAGTCCTGATGCACAGAGGACCTGCTGTCTATGACCGACAGGGATGACGAGTCCTTGAGTTTCTCCAGCACTTGGCAGTTTGCAAAGGCTTATTAAATAATAGTTGTAACCACGTCTACTGAGCAACCTCTGTGTTCCACCCCAGGGCAGTTGCAAAAAAGTGTCCTGTAGCCCCATCTAGCTCCTGGTCTGTGTCCTTTCTACTGTCCAGGCTCAGATCAGAATCAAAGCCCAACATTTACTGGCAAAGCGCCTGCCCCGTGCTCGGCGCCCTTCTCAGGGTTTATGTGTGTTTGTTAGTTTCGTCCCCCCTCCACCCCTGAGAGAGGCCGGGTGGCACAGTCCTTTGGCAGGCCTTCTCCACTGTCCAGGTCCCAGCTCTGCCACTCACCTGCTGTGTGTACTTGGGCATATTCCTGAGCCCCTCTGTACATGCATCTTGGCATCTGCAAAGTGAGGGTGATAATATCATCTGTAGGTGGAGGTTGTGCAGTTCGAGGGAGTCAGTACCAGGAATGCCTGGCCAGAGGAGATGTGTGAGGTTGTGCAGGTCGAGGGAGTCAGTACCAGGAATGCCTGGCCAGAGGAGATGTGTGAGAAGTGTCTGCTGCAATGATGGTGATGAAGGAGGTGGAATGATGATGACAACTGTTGTCATTATCACCATCACTTCTGGGTCACACGTGAGGGTTTAGGTGACTTGCCCAAGGTGATGTGGCAAGTAGGCAGCAAAAGAGGGACCCAGGCTTGACACCTAGGCCCTTCTTTAGGGTTCTCTCCTGCCTTGAGGAGGGCCACACCTTGGCCGCTGTCATTGATGCAAACTCACCTTCCTGGCTGGGCCTTCCTTTTCCTCTGGGAGCACAGAACACACTCTGGAGCCAGGCAGCAAAGCCTTTCCACAAGTTTCTGCTTCAAGTCATCAAGCAACCCTGCCCTGCCTCCTCTGCTGTGCTCTCTGTGTTCCTGGGGGATTAGGGAGATCAGGACCTCACCCCTTAAGTAGAGGATCTTGGCCCTGTACCCCACAACTTGGCACACTGGATACCCTCTGCCCCAGACTTCATCCTGGCCTTGTTGTGGCTGGTGGAGAGATCTCTGGGTGCTCACTCCTTGCTTTCTGTGCTGCAGGTGCCCGGGCTGTTGGGGGCACTGCCAACCTGGGCTGTGACGGGGACTAACGAAGGCCCTGCCATTCCACTGGGTTCTTACCATCCCAGAGGGTGTCAAACAAGCCAGGCCTGCCGGGCATCTGTGGTTACTGTGCAGAGCCGGGCTGGGGGCAGGGATACAGAACATGGCTGGCGTCCCCAGCTGGCTTGTGAGGGTCCTTGGGCCATCTACACCCCGCACCTCACAGCCTGCTCCCTCCTCAGCTTGTGATCCGAGAACTGTGGGCGGCAGAAGAGACGAGCTCCCTGCTGCAGCTGAGCTGCGACTCTCAGGCCAGCTTGGTCCTCGATGTCCGTGGCCAGAACCAGGCAGTCAGGTGGGGTGCTCTCTGGCCTCTGGGGGTCCTGGGGAGGGGAGGAAAGGTGAGAGTAACCATTGGCTGAGCGCCTGCTGTGAGCCGACACCAGACACACAGCACCTCCTTGAATCCTCCACTAAGCCCTGCTGCACAGACGTGGAAAGGGAGGCTCCAGAATATTTTCCACAGTCACACAGCTAGTAAACAAGCAGAAAAACATGGCGTCTGGGGGCAGGGACCTGATGGGTTCTTGGCATCTCAAACTGGGTATCGCAGGGCCCAAATACTTATCCATAACTGTTAGAAGTCTTCAGACTGGGCCTGGCATAGTGCTTGGTGCTCTGACGTGCCTGTTACATCAGCGGCCCGCCGGTCAGGCTCAGCACGAAGACCAGTGGTTCTCACATGGGGCGAGTGTCCTCCCAGGGGCATTCTGCAGTGTCTGGGGAGATTCCTAGGAGGGTGCATCTGGTGTGTGGAGGCAAGGGATGCTGTGAAACCTCGGCCCCCCGCAACTATGAAGTATGTGGCCGAGTTGCCAGCGTGCCCAGGCTGAGAAACTCCAGGGCGGTGCAGTACCCAGGGCTGAGCAGCTGCGGGGAGCTGTTACCACCCTGGCCTGGAGACGGAGGGGAAGGGGCAGTGTCTGGAGAGGACACTGGGAGGGGGCCAAGGGCTAAAATATGGCTCCCATGGCACAAAACCAAGGGGCTCGTGGAAGATACACAGCCCAGAACCATGGTTAACCCTTTCTGCCAATGGGGAAACCAAGGCAAGAGAAGAGCGACTGAGAAGCTTGCCCATGGAGCCGGAGTCAGGCAGAGCCCAGCTGGTACTCAAGTGCAGGTGGCCTGGCCGCAGAGTCTGACCCTGACTGCCGCTCTGTGTGGCTGTCAGGCCCTAGGGTGTGTGAACAGCTCCTCGCTGGGCTGTTGACATGTGGCTGTCTGGCTGTCTCTCGAGGAGGTTGACCTGGTCCTGGGGACCCTGGACCATGTGCCCCAGCGCCAGCATGAGACCTTGTCTTGTCTACTTTCCAGCAAAGAGCTGCAGCTCTCGGGCCGGCATTGCCTCCCCTTCCTCCTGGGCCGCTGGCCCAGCTCAGCCTCAGTCTCAGCCAAGGTAACTGTGCCCAGCTGCCCTATACTCCTAACTGGTTCCAGATGCACTGCCTGGGGCGGGAGGGGCCTACGCAGGCCCGGGCCCTGCTGGGGCTTCTTAACACTCCCACATCTGTCTGTGGGGCTGCAGCAGGGCCCACTGGGCCACCCTTGAAGAACTCTGACTCCAGCTTTTCCAAACATACCCAGGTTTATATTCCTGGGCCGGCCCCTGCAGCTCCCCTGCAGGGCCCACAAGACCCTAGGGTGTGGGAAAGGTCTCTCCTCACTACCCCTGGTGACTGGCACTGCCAGCCCGGCCTGGCACACTCCCAGCAGCTAGACTAGATGATATAGCCCTTTGGGCCGACCTAACACCTCCTCCACCTCTACTCTGAGTACCATACCTGGGGGTGGACAGGAGGACCCCTTAGACTGAGGCTGGGGTTCCTTTCTTCCTCTGTGTTGTCACTGTCTGTGTCCCTGTCTGTCCCCTTCTCCAAATCAGGAGCTTGGGGTGGGGGTAGTGTGTGTGCATCACCTGGAACAGAGCCAGCACATAGTAGATGCTCAGTAAAAGATACTGAGTGAATGAGTGAGTGCTCACATCTGCTGACTGCCCACCTCATTTTCTCATCAGCCCCCAAGGTTTGCTAAATGCTCTCTAAGCCCTGGCTTGAGCTACCTTCACTTGCAGAGCACCTGCTGTATGCCAGGCCCTCTGCCACTTTGGGACACAATTTGGGCACTCCCCAAACTTCTCTGCAACTACACAATCACTCAGAGAACTTCTTAGTTTTTCCCCAAGTTTTATTGTTGAATTATTTCAACCTATATAAAAGTTACTGTAGGATCACAAACATTGACCAGTTGTTAATATCTTGACACGTTTCTCTGTTTATCTGTGATAAAAATTCATATAGTTATACCCACATTTTTTTCTGTATCTTTAAGTGCTAATACAGAGATATTTCTGAAGACATCATCTCTCTTTTTTTTTTGGCCAGGGCTGGGTTTGAACCGACCACCTCTGGTATATGGGGCCAACGCCCTATCCATTTCAGCCACAGGCGCTGCCCTCATCACATCTTTTTATGCCTAAATACTTCAGCAGATGGTTCCCATAATAAGGGTATTTTCTTATTTAACATGATAGAATGATAAAATGCAGGAACTTTGACACTGAAATAATACTATCATGTAATGTACAGGTCATAATAATATTTTCCAGTTGTCCCAATAATGTTCTTTTAAACATTTTTTTTTTCTTTTTGGTTTTGTTTTAAATCCAGGATTCAATGCAAGATCACACAGGGTGTATAGGTGCTTTATCTCTTTAATTTCCTTAAACTAGAACAGAAGTCTACTAACTTTTATTGGAAAGAGCTAAATAGCAAAAATTTTTTGGCATTGCAGGCTGTATGTCCTCTGTTGCAACTATTTAGTGCTGTCAGTGTAATAATACGAAAGCAGTTGTAGACAACATGGAAATGGGTGAGCAGGGCTGTGTTTCAGTAAAACTTTATTTACAAAATTATGTTATGGGCAGCATTTGCCTCAAAACTAACTCCTCACTTATAGCCCAGCTACTTGGGAGGCTGAGACAAGAGAATTGCTTAAAGCCCAAGAGTTTGAGGTTGCTGTGAGCTGTGATGCCACAGCACTCTACCAAGGGCAACATAGTGAGACTCTGTCTGAAGAAGAAGAAGAAAGAAGAAGGAGGAGGAGGAGGGAAAAGGGAGAAGGAGGAAGAAGGAAGAAGAGGAAGAAGGAAGAAGAAAGAAGAAGGAAGAAGAAGGAAGAAGAAGAAAGAAGAAGGAAGAAGAAGAAGAACTAATTCCTGATTCAGAGGAGGAGGAGAAGGAAGAAGAAGAAGAGGAAGAGGAAGAAGAAGAAGGAAGAAGAAGAAGGAAGGAAGGAAGGAAGGAAGGAGAAGGAAGAAGGAAGAAGGAAGAAGGACCTAATTCCTGATCCAGAACATTCTCCTCCTACTCCCTACCCTCCATCCTAACATTTCACTATAAAACTTTCAGAGATCAAAAAACAAATAATTTTACTATGAACAACCATGTACTAGCTACTTAGATTTGCCCATTCCTATTTTGCTCTAACACCTAACTCTCTACCCATCCATCCATCTTATTTTTGGATACATTTCAAAGTAAGTTGCAGATATTTGCAATAGATTTCCCCCTAAACATGTCATTATCATTAACCATTGTAAAGATGAAAAACATCTCCATTGACAGTTTTGAAGTGTCCAGGCAGTTATTTTATAAAGCATTCTCCAAATGTGGATTTGTCAGATTGTTTGTTCACGATGAGATTCAGGCTGAACATTTTTGACAGGGGTATCACTGAAGTAATAATGCTTCTGGTGAGATTGTTAAAAATACCAATTCTTGAACCTTTTCCCAGAGATTCTGTTTTTACAGGTTTCATGTGGGAGCCCAGAATCTATATTTCTTAGTGCCCCAAAGTGACTCTGCTATTCAGCCAGAATTTCTGGAAGTTAACACATTTTAAATTCATACAATTTTCATGACATCTCATTAACAGGTATCATTATTCCCATTTTGGGGAGTAGAAAGCCAAGGCTTAGGTGATTGGGAACTAGCTGGAGGTCACTCACCATGGTGGTGGAGCCAAACTGGCAGACCAGCTCGGTTTGTTGCCAACGTCTGAGCACAGTCCTCTGTGCTAGACTGCTCCCTGTCACCTACAGAGATACTACAGCTGGAATTCTTACCTGCTGGGCTCAGCCCAAGAGCTATCTTTAAGTCAGTCTTATTTATATGAGGAAGGGCCAGGAGTGATTGCAGCTATGGCCACACCTGATGATGCTAAACTGAGGCTCAGGACCCTCACTTCTCAGAGATCTTCCAGCCCACGAAGCTATGGGTCTCCTGGGCCTGGGGCTTTGGGAGGCAGCGCACACAGCCTGGAGCCAGCATTTGCCTGAATGTTCCATCAGAGTCCTGATGAGATCTCGTGTGCATTTTTCCAACCCAGCTGCGATATCCCAAGGATGAGATGGAGAGCACATTTGTCCTGGGCGTGGAGGACCATCATTTCCATGTCAGCACCAGGCTGGAGGCTGCTAAGGCCAGGCTTGCCTACGCCATTAGGCTGGAACAGAGCTTCCTGCAGGTGCGTGGGGGACAGCCAGCACTGGGGCAGGCTGCGGTTGGGGCTCCTGGGCAGCACTTTGATGATAAAGGAAGTACCCTGAAAAGAGCCTGGCACAGGCTAGGATGTGGGCAGAATTTGCTGGAGTGGAGCCTCAGCTGTTCTTTCCTTCTTTTCCTTTTCCTTCCCGCCCTCCCTCCCTCATTTTTGAGCATCTGCAAAGGGCCAGAAGCTGGGACGTTACTACATAGTAGAATAGTACTTTTCTTTCTTTGAGACAGAGTCTCAGTCTGTCAGTCTGGGTAGAGTGCCGTGGGATCATAGCGCACAGAAACCTCAAACTACTGGGCTTGGGCAGCCCTTTGTCTCAGTCTCCTGAGTAGCTGGGACGACAGGCGCCCACCACAAAGTCTGGCCAGTTTTTTCTATTTTTTAGTAGAGACAGGTCTCAGTTTTGCTCAGGCTGGTCTCAAACTCCTGAGCTCAAGCAATCCACCTACCTCAGCATCCCAGAGTGCTAGCCTGGCTGTAGAACAGTATTGATGAGTCCTTGCTTGTCATCAAGTGATAGTCTAGTAAATGGAGATTAACAAAAAGAAATCATATAAATAAGATGATATACCAGATAATGATATGGCACAGAGAAAACAAAACATGGCGAAGTGACTGATAGTAACTGGGTAACTTATTCAGATTAGCTGGCCAGGACAGGTGCCACCGAGACAGTGACAGTAGCCCTGGATGACAAGCAAGGGCCAGGCATTTGAAAATCTGGGGGAAAAACTTTCCAGGCTGAAGGATCAACAGCTAAGGGCCTGGGGCAGGAATGGTTTGGCGTGTTTGAGCAATGGCAGAGAAAAGATGCTGGGCTGGAGCTGGGAGGAGAACACATCAGGCCACAGGGAACAGTTTGGATTCCATTCTATCTGCTATTGGAAGCCTTTGCGGACATGATTAATTAAATGATTTTGGATCCCTCTGGCTGCTATGTGGGGAGGGACCTACAGGGGGCAGAAAAGAGCTGGTGAGGAAGTCCCATACTGGACTGAGCAGTAGCGATAGGCTTTAGAGACAGTAAAGAATAAACTTCACTGACTTTGCCATTACAAATTGGGCTGCAATAAACATTCTGGTACATATACCAAGTGATCATCGAGCCATGAATGGATCAATACATTGTGGTATATGTACACCATGGAATATTATGCAGCCTTAAAGAAAGATGGAGACTTTACCTCTTACATGTTTACATGGATGGAACTAGAACATATTCCTCTTAGCAAAGTATCTCGAGAATGGAATAAAAAGTATCCAATGTACTCAGTCTTACTATGAAACCAATTTATAGCTTTCTTATGAAAGCTATAACCCAATTATAGCTCAAGAAGAAGGGGAAAGGGGAGAGGGAAGGGAGGTTAGGGGGAGGATGGGTGGAGGGAGAGTAATTGGAGGGACCACACCTATGGTGCATCTTACAAGGGTGCATGTGAAATTTACTAGGTGTAGAATATAAATGTCTCAACACAATGACTAAGAAAATGCCGTGAAGGTTATGTTAACCAGTTTGGTGAAAACATTTCAAATTGTATATAAAAACAGCACTTCGTACCCCATTAATGTACACAGCTATGTCTTCATTAAAAAAAAAAAAAAGAATAAACTTTACTGCAGCCCCCTGTGATGCCCTTGAGTTACCTTCAACCATGGCACCCACTGGCAGGGACAGTACCCTCTCTGAGCCTTTTCATGGGCTATTCCATCTACCTGGAATGCCCTTCCCTGCCTTGTCTCCCAGCTTCCTTCTCTGTGTCCCTTTGTCCCTTGAATAGGTCTATGGCCACCCTTGTCACCTTGTCTCGTAATTTTCTGTCTCTATCACTCTCTCCCCACCCTCCTGGGAGCCCCTTGAGGGCCCAGACAAGGTCTTGGTGATCTTTGGACCCTGGTACTCGGTGCTGGCTTGGGAGCATAATCATTGCTCATTGAATGTTTGAGAAATCCTCATATGAGTTGCAGCATCTCCCACAAGTTCCTTCCCATGGGCTAGCCCTGGGCTGAGCACCTCACTCACATCATCTCACAGAGGTTGGTGTTGTTATTGTATTTTTTTGGAGACAGAGTCTCACATTGTTGCCCCCTGCTGGAGCGCCATGGCATCATAGCTCACAGCAACCTCAAACTCTTGGGTTCAAGTGATTCTCTTGCCTCAGCCCCATGAGTAGCTGGGACTACAGGCACCACCATAATACCCGCCTATTTTTAGAGACAAGGGTCTTGTTCCAGCTCAGGCTGGTCTCAAACCCATGAGCTCAGGCAATCCACCTGCCTCAGCCTTCCACAGTGCTGGGATTACTAGAGAGAGCTACTGTGCCTGGCTGGTGCTGTTATTCATAGCCCCATTTTATAGATGGAGAAAACTGAGGCTCAGAGAGGTTAGGAAACTTGCCCAAGGCCACACAGCGGGATATGGAGCTGTCAGGTGGCTGTCCTCCTTTATGTTGTCTCCCACTAATCATACACCCCCTTCCCCTTCTTTCTAGCATCTGTTCCCCCTTAGGGAGCACGTAGGCTTTCTTTTTGATCTTCTTATGTAAGTCATGGCCCAGTAAATATTCCCTTGTCCTTCTTCTGAAAGCTTCTCTCCTCTCCTACCCCAAGCAGGATGTGGGTCAGGTTCCCCAGTAACCTCAGCTCCCCCATTCTCTTCCAGCTCAGCAGCCTTCCTGGGGAGTTGGCCTTGCAGACCACGTATGAGCGTGCTCATCGGACCCACATCCTGCGCCAGACCGTGCTGTGGGATGGCCGGGAGGTGGCCCTCAATGGGAGCTTCTCTGGGACCTTCCCCAAGGCTGCCAGGAACCTCAGTCTGCAGGGTGAGTCTCCAAGGGGCTACAAACAAGGATGGGACATTTGCTCGCTCATTTGCTCGGCAAAGCATCATTGAGCACCTGTTCATCTCAGGCATGGGGGATCTGTGGGGAAACAAGATGACCCAGGTCTCACCCCTCAGGAGACAGGCAGTGAGCAGGGAGATATACATGAACAAAATAATGTCGGTCATGACAATTTCCAAGAGGGAGAAGGGCTGTGAAGTGAGCAGGGTTTGCCTTAAGGGCACTGGGCTCCTTTAGGCAGGTGGCCTGGAGGCCTCTCAGAGGACGTGATATCTGAGCTGAGATCTAAATGACGAGACAGAGCTGTTAAAGAGGCTCGGGAGAGGCACGGTGGACAGAAGGAAGAGCAGGTGCACAGGCCCTGGGGTAGGAAAAGCCCTAACCCTAACCCTGGGAAAAGCCTGGGGTAGGAAAAAGCCAGTGAGGCCGGTGTGGCCGGAGTGATGGGAGGAGGTAAGATGGGGTACCTTGGGGGACCCAGGTCATAAGGAGCTGGGGTTTACCCCAAGCATGACAGGCAAAAAGAAGGTGACAGAGTATGGCAGCTGTGACAACCCTGAGTGTCCCTGGGTAACTCTGGTGCCAGGCTGGCCACCTGGAGGCTGGCAGGGGAGGTGAGTGGGGAAGCAGCCCTGACCACAGCAGCCAAGAGCGCCAAGGTCCCCCTGGAACAGGCTGTCAGCTCTGGCCAGTCAGCTACACGCGCCGTCAGAGAGCAGAGCCTGACCGTTTCGGGAGAGAGCAGAGACACCAACCGGGGAACAGCTTACCTCGTGGGCTGATGAGTCTTTGCCCAGAGTCACATTTGCCACGTGTGTGCCTTGAAAGGCAGAGAAAGTCAGTGGGTCCTCAGCTGAGGTAGTGTGTGCGTGTGTGTCCGTGCATGTGTGCGTGTGTGAGTGTGCCCATCCCTGGGGAGCTGAGCAGCCTGCAGACCTGCACTAGGAGGGGTCCTGCCCTGCGTGTGGCGCCCGAGTGTGGTCAGCGTCCTCATAATCAATGCCTGGTGATGCATCGAGAACCAGCCAGTGCCAACTTCTTTGGGAATTGCTAGGAACCCCTTCCAGAGAGTTCAGAGGGCAGGACCGACGTGTGGCCTCATGAGATGGGATCTAGTGACGCAGGAGGTCAGGGCGGCTCAGCTCCCCAGGAGATGAAGGGAGAACATCCAGGGCAAAGGGACTGTGAGGCCTCCTCTCGGGGGCACCCCTGTCACTCCCTGAGATGTCAGGAAGTACAGGACAGCAGACAGTGGTAGAGGACAGTGTGTGACTTCTGAGAAGGTGAGGATCCCCGGGAGTGCGAGGCAGCCGAGGCGGGTGAAGTAGGTACATGGCTGTCGGGCTGCAGCTGTCAGCTCTTGCTTTAGGATGGTGACAAACTGCCCTGCAACCCAGTGGCATAAAACAAGCATTTATCATTGCTCATGAGGCTGGGTCAGCTGGGCCACTCTGCCGGTCCTCCCGTACGTGAAGGTCAGTGCAGGTGGGGCAGTGGCTCTGCTGGCCGCCGCTAGGCTCCTGTGTGCTGTGGGCGGGCTGGCTGTCAGCTGCTCTGGGACGGCTGAGGCCTAAACAACCAGGCTGCAGAAGTGAGGCCCCTTAGGGTCGAGGCTTGGCGGTGGCACTCTGTCCACTCCGGAATTCTGTTAGCACATCACAAGGCCAGCCCAGGTCTAAAAGCCAGGAAGACAGATGTTATCTCTTGCTGCAAAGTCTTACTGTCACAAGGGGGATGTTTAAGGGTGTATGTCGAGGGATAGGGTGACAAAGTGAGCATATAGCTGCTGAATTTTGTGAGAATTAGCTGAGCATGTGGGCCCCCAAATGGCCTGCCTGAGTGTGTGGTGGTGTCAGCTGAGATTCCCCTGAGCTCCAAGCTGAAGACCCCAGCTCACGCTCCACCCCCTGTGTGCCCCCTGTACAGTGGAACTCACCCACATGCTGCCCCTGTCCCTGCCACGACACTGCAACCTCTGCCTGTCCATGGAGCACTCAGGAGGCAGACACTGGGACCACCTTGTTGTCAGCTGGGACAGCAGGGATCAGGTAGGCATCCCAAAGGAGATCCCGTCTGTGGGCAGAGCTGACTGCACCCTGTAGCCTGAGCAGGGCCCTCAGGGCCCTTCTCTCCTGGGGGAGCACACTGCCCGGCCAGTCCAGTTGCTCCAGGTCCCTGACAGCCTGTGGGAAAGGCACTGGGTCGGTGGCTAGAGACTTGAATCAGTTCCAAAAACACATTGACAGGCACGGTAATATAATCACAGTGTTGATCGAGCCAGGCACTGTGCAGTGACCCTCATGCCAGCCTCCCGTCTGTGCAGTGCTGTTACAGGCCCTGTCTTCAGATGGTGAAATTGAAGCACAGAGGCATGGTGACCTGCCTAGGGCCACAGGGCTAGTAGAAGACAGAGATGCAGGCTGTGTGTCACCTGCCGTTCTAGCTCTATCCCGTGCTTGTTCCGTCTGCTCTTTTCTGAGCCTCCATCTCCTCCTCTGTAAAATGGGCTGATGCTCTCCCAGGGGGTTTGCACAGTACTGAGGTTTATGCTGAGAGCCACCTGCCCGCACAGCCTTGATCCTGATGGAGAAGGCTGTGTGCAGGTGGGTGGCGGGGCACTCTGGACAGGGTCCTTGCTCAGGCTGTCCCCTTTCCCAGGTGGTGGTTTCCTCCTCTCTACGGCTGGGGAAGGGTGAGCTGGCTGCCCACCTGGCCCTGGCTCACCCCTTCAACCTCTCTTGGAGGCATGCTGAGGTCAGGGGCCTTGCTGAGAGTGGGGGCAGCAGGCAGAGCCGGCAGGTGAGTGGGGAGCATCTGAGGTGCCCTGGTGGGGAGTGGGGTAGGGAGTGGCGTGACTGAGCCCATGGGGTTGAGAACCTCTGGCAGGGGAAAGAGACTGTGTCCATTAGCAATGAGGACTTTTCTAGAATCGCAGTTCCTAAGGCCTTGGGGACCTTGAGAGTACTTCATCAATACCGTATTAAGCACCTACTGTATGCCAGACCGTGTTTGTGGCACAGGCATCATTCCTGAATCTGTAGAGCTTTCGTTTTAAGTGGGGAGAGGGAGTTTGCAAGATTTCTGATTCATTGTTTGTGCAATCACTTGTTTAGTTGGTAACTTGGGGGGCTGAGCAAGGCAGCTGGACACCCCATCTGGCTGGGTGGCATTGGGCAGCTCTCATTTCCCCTCTAAGCTTCAGCTATTTTCATCCCCGAGACAGAGGAAAATACGTCATATTGCCTGTGTGCCAGGCAAAAGACCCTCTCTCAAACTTCAAATGAATGAATAAAAAAATCAGAGGCTGTGATATGCACTGTGCTGCCAGAGGATGCCCTGACTGAGATTCATCGGGCAGCGGTGGGGCGACAGGTGGTCAGGGAGCACCTGGCGGGGGAGGAGGCTTGTCCACTGGACCCAGGGATGAGAAGGAGCCAGGCTGTGGGACCTGGAGGAACAGCATGTGCAAAGGCCCTGCTGCAGGGCCAGGCGATGGGAGATGAGGTCAGGTGACATGGTGGGACAGGGCAGGGCAGACCCTCTGGCCAGAGGCCTGGTGAGGCGCTCAAGTCCATCCTGCCTTTGCATATGCTGAGTGTGGGTGTCGAGGAAGAGCCTTTTCATCCAGATGCCTCTGGTCTCGTCTGGGCATGGCTCTGAGAGGGATGGGTAGTCTCTCCCCGCACTGCCCCAATTCCTCTCCGGGTGGGCAGGGGCACCGGCTTCTGCATCCTCCCCATCCTCTTGCTTTCCCACAGAGGCTAGTGGGGGCATTAGCCTCTTCTCTCCCCACCTCTCTGCCCCGTCTCCACACAGGTGCAGCTGGCCTGGAACAGGGGACAACCAGTGACCCTGCAGCTCACCTGGGCTGACAGGTCCTCTCTGCACAGCACCATCTGGGACAGCTGCCTGGCTGCCTCCCCAGGGCAGGTACACACTGTACAAGGAGCCAAGTACAGAGCCCTCCCATGCTCAAGGCCACTCTATGATCCCGTTTGTCACCTATCCCACTTTCTTTCCTATCAGCTTCAGGACACTTGGAACCTGGGCAGCTTCCGGGCCTGTGGGGCCTTAACACAGACTGCAGCCATGTTTAGCGAGTGGCTGGATGTGTCCTGGGACCAACACCATGTACAACAGAACCTGACCTATGAGGTGAGGCCTGGGGAAATATGTCCTAGTCAGGGATCCCCAAGGAGGCCCCACATACCGCAGAAAGTACCCAGCTCTGGGGTCCCGAGGTCTTGGGTTCGAGGGGTAGCCATGCTGTGGGATCCTGGGCCACTCATTTCTCTACTGGGAGCCTTGGTTTCTGCATCTGTAAAATGGGCACAGGAGTCCTCTCTTGACTGGCATCTAGCAAGGGCTGTGGGAGGTAAGGGAAGCAAGGTACCCAGCATGAGATGCTGTGAACAGAGGAAGGACACAGTGACACAGAGCTCTCAGGAGGGGTGTCAGGAGCTCAGGTTCCCAGAGGCATCAGGGGCTAGGTCTACCCAGACCTGCAATAGGGCTGTGTATTGCGCTGCAGAGGCTCCAGGCCATGGAGACTTGAGGCCATCTGGCTCTAGAAGCTTATTCCTCCTTCTGGGCCTCTCCTCTGTATCTTGGGTCCCATAAGTGTTTTCAACAGAAATCCTGCCCCAAAGTGTAAGGGGCAACATACCGGTGGGGGGATTTCTGGCACCTGCTCTTATCGAGGGGAAAGTCTCAGTCTGCAGCTGGCTGTGGGCCTCGCTTCTGTGATAAGCCCCAGGCTCATTGTGCCTTGTCATTCCAGAGGCATCAGCCCTCCCAGACAGACAAGATCCTCGTGGAGGCCACACTGGAGCACGTCCTTGCAGCCTCCTGTGCCAAGCAGAGCTTTCGAGGGGAGGTGCAGACAGACTACACACACTGGCTATCCCACACCCTCCACCTGGGGCTCTGTGGCCTGCCCAGGGTGAGTCTGCCTTGGGAAAGGGACAGCTGGAGAGCCAGGCACACACAGTGATGGGGCAGGGGAGGATGGCCACCTGCAGAGTGCAGGGGTGTGAGTGAGGCGGCCGGGTGCCAGTGCGGTGCTCTGACACTAGCTGGCTGGGTGACTGGATGAGGCACATCTCCCTGCGAAGCCTCAGGTGTGTCATCTGAAGAATGGAAGGGACAGCAGATGCCAGGGTGCAGGGTGCATGGGAGATTCAAGAGAGATGGGACGCGGGAGTGCTGGGTGCAGTGACCCCCACATAAATGAGAGTTGCTGTGACTGTCATTGTTCCAGGTGCAGGGGTGGGATCCCTTTTCCTCCTGGGTTTGTGAATCAGTTGGCTGGTTCTTCTGTGCATCCACCCACCCACCCATCCATCCATCCGCCCTTCCAGGGTTCACAAGCTGTTCTGTGAAGGGGCAGCTAGTAAATATTAATACTTTAGGCTTTGTGGACCATACACTGTTACAGCTACAGACTCTGCCACTGCCTTGTGGGTGTGGCTATAGACGACGTGCAGGTGAGGCTATATGGCCGTACTTCAGTAAAATGTAGGTGCAGAGACTGGCCCTGAGCTGGACAGGGCCCGCAAGCCAGCTCACTAACCTTTGTCTCTTCATCTCTTCATTCAGAAAACATTTGTGTGTTTTACATACACCAGGTCCTGCCTCACATGTGGGGACCTGGATAGTGAAAGGGGCACACCAGGTGCTGCCTCCTGGGTTGCAGCTTAACAAACAAGGGCTGCGGGGTCTGTGTCAGTGCGTGGAGAACTCTGTGCATGAAGCAGGCAGAGGGTGCTGGGCAGTGCTGGGGGCCTCATTGTCCAGCATGTGGGCCCTGCAGCAGGAGCAGCCAGTGCAAAGGCCCTGTGGCAGGACTGTGCTCAGGGTGTTTGAGGGACACAGGGTGGTCCTTACAGAGGAAGCAAGGTGAGGTTAGGGAGGCAACGGAGTCCATAGGTCACACCACGGTCACGCCAAGGTCACTGGCTTCTCTTCTAAGTGTGGTGGGAAAGCAGAGGGCTCTGAGCAAGGAGTACATGTACTGGCTGACTTGTACTTCTAGAGGTCAGTCTGCTGCCTAGTGGAGGAGGGCTGTGGGGTGGGGTTACTGTCCGTCTGGTGTGAGGGATGATGGGGTGGGAGCTGCCCCTGCACCTCCTTGACCTTTGACACTCAGACCGTCTTGTCCAGGCCCTCTTGCTCTCCGGGGAGCACACTCTGAACCAGGGAAGGCTCCTACTGCAGTCCTGGTGCCAGCTGGGCCTCGCCCCCGACCTGGACCACGGCCTACACCTCGGCCTGAACCTTCGAAACCACAGCAGGCCCCATTCAGCTGACTTCTTCGGGGAGCTGAAGGTGGGTGGCTAGGACAAGGCTGACCACCCCAGGGGAGGATGCCAGGATAAGCCGCAATGTCCCTCACTGTCTTCCCTGGCTAGCAGGCCTCCAATGCCTGGGCAGCCTCGCCATCTACTGGCCATCCTCAGAACTGCAGGTCGGCACCCTGATGGGGGCCAGAGTACAGCTCTGGGTGGGGGCAGTATGGTGACCCCCTAGTCCCGGCCCCAGCACCTACCTGCCATCCAGTCCTTCCTGTAACCAACAGGTAGCAGTTGGACTACCCAGTGTCAGTCCTCGCCCACCCTCTTCCTAGCTGACAAACTACCTTGTCTGTTGGATTCTGTTTCCTTCCCTGTAAAACAGATAATAATAATAACCTGCCCCACCTCCTGAGGGATTAATATTGCAAGGATTATGTATGTTCGTATGTGTAGGTCACTTTGTGCAGTGCCTGATGGAAAACAGCCACTACGTAAGTACTTGCTATTATGTTCAGCTGTTGGTGGCCAAGCCTTCTCTGTCCCCATTCCTGGCAGCGCAGAGAAGTAAAAAGGGGAAGAATTGGCTCCAAATGCCTGCGTTGTCCCTGCCTGGCCAAGCAATCTTAAGGAATCTCTCCAAGTCTCCGTTTCCTTGGCTATATGAAGGGATCTGGTATTTGGCCTGTGGGGGTCTGGGCATCACTCCCCTCTGCCTGCACAGCCAAGGCTTGTAGTAGGTGGTGGATCCATGCTGCCCTCCACCTGCCCTGTGTCTCCCTGGCTGAGTGACCTTGACCTTGTGACTTTCCTTCTCTTAGCCTCAATCTTCCCTTCTGGAAAATGGAAACAAATCCTTCCTCCCTTGCAGAGTTAAGAGGAACACAGACAGTGTTTATAAAACATCTGCACATAGCAGATGCTCATGAGATGGGCATGACTTTCCTCATGGCATTCAGAGCTGAACAATGATGGCATTTCTGGGTCAGAAGTTCACTCAGCCCAGTAGCATGGCCATTTCAAATAAGCTTTCTTTCCAAGGTCTTTATTCTCTGGGAATAACTGTCATTTTCCCACTTGCCAGTCAGGTCCCCAGGATCGGTAAGCCCAGTGCCCAAGGCCTCCCTCTTTGGAATAGGAGGCCCGAGACTGAGGGCCATGTGATCAGGCCCATGTGGGATACTTAGCACATGGTTAGTCCTTGTATTTCACCATCTTCAAGTGCTTCGGGACAGCTAGTCCTGGCACTTCTGTCTTGCCCCATTCTTGGATCTATGAAGTGGACAGAGCCTTTCTCAGCCTTGTTTGGCCTCACACCAATCCCCATGGCTTCCTGCAGAGGAAGGACAGATTCAAGGAGGTCAGGCCCTCTCCCAAGTTGCATGGAGGAAGGGCTCTGGCTGGCAGTGATAGCTAGTAGGCTGAGCCCAGATGCTGGAAGCCCATCAGGGGCAGACTCCACGCATGGTCTGCAGAACACCCCCTGCCAACAGGATCACCTCGTACACTGTTAAATCTCATAAGGATTCCTGGGCTCCACCTACACACACACACACACACACACACACACACGCACACCAGCTTGGAAATTTCTGGGGAAGGACCCTGCATATTTAGCAAGTATCCTGCATTAGATTCCTGGGACTGTTCTTAACAAATAACCAACTGGGAGGCTTAACATAAAAATTTATTGTCTAACAGTTCAAGAGACCGGAAGTCCAAGGTCAAGTAATCTGCAAGGTCGTGCTTCCTCTGAAAGTTGTAGGGAAGAGTCCTTCCCTGCTACTTGTAGCTTCTGCTGGCTGTTGGCAACCTTTGGCTGTGGTGACATCATTCCAGTCTTTACCTCTGTCTTTACTGGCCTTCATCCTTCCAAGCCTGTGTGTGCCTGTGCTGTGTCTTCACATGGCCTTTTATAGGGACAGCATTCATTGGATTTATAGCCTACCTTAACGCAGTATGATCTTGTTTTAACTTGAAGATATCTGCAAAAAAATCTACTTCCAAATAAGGTCATGATCACAGGTACAAGGACTTAGAACTTCAATATATATTTTTGAAGATGTAATTCAACTCATCTCACACATATATAGTAATTCTGATTTCAGCTGAATTTGGAGAAACACTGTTCTATATCATTTTACAGATTTTGAAGCTGAGGCCCAGAGAGGGTGGCACACTTATTCAAGATTGCACAGCCTTGTCAGCTGCAGCGTCTAGAATATAGGGCAGGCTCTGCGCCTATAGCACAGTGGTTATGGTGCCAGCCACATACACTGAGGCTGGCAGGTTCAAACCCAGTCTGGGCCAGCTAAACAACAATGACAACTGCAACAAAAAAATAGCCAGGTGTTATGGCGGGCACCTGTAGTCCAGCTACTTGGAAGTCTGGAGTAAGAGAATCATGAGCCCAAGAGTCTGAAATTACTGTGAGCTATGATGACATGGCACTACCGAGGGCAACAAAGTGAGACTCTGTCTCAAAATAAATAAATAAATACCACAAAAAAATTTTTTTAAAAATTTAGAATATTGGGCAGCTTGGTCTGGCCCACAGAGGGTTCCCCTCCCCACCACTGCTTCTGGAGTACCCCTTGGTCTCTTCCCTACAGGGTCTCCGTGGCCTTTCCTGACTTTATTCCCACCCCAGTCAAGACTCGCCTGTCCTTGTGTACCCCTCCTTTAGGCTAGGTGCCTGCAAGCATGTGGGTAAATTGGTGGTGCCACGGTCCTTATGCCAGGACTACCCATGACCTCACCTAAGTCCTTTGCAGAGGTTCTCATGCAGACTTAGAAAAGCTAAGCTGCAGGTAGAGACATCTGGGCATGGGAATGTTAAAAGTGCCCATGTCCGGCTCGGCCCCTGTGGCTCACCGGGCTAAGGCGCCAGCCACGTACACCTGAGCTGGCGGGTTCAGATCCAGCCCGGGCCCGCCAAACAACAATGACGGCTGCAACCAAAAAATGGCCGGGCGTTGTGGTGGGCGCCTGTAGTCCCAGCTACTTGGGAGGCGGAGGCAGGAGACTCGCTTGAGCCCAGAAGTTGGAGGTTGCTGTGAGCTGTGATGCCACAGCATTCTATCCAGGGTGACAGCTTGAGGCTCTGTCTCAAAAAAAAAAAAAAAATTACAATTGGCTTGGAGCCTCTGGCTTAAGTGACTAAGGCACCAGCCACATACAACTGAGCTGGTGGGTTCTAATCCAGCCCGGGCCCACCAAACAACAATGATGGCTGCAACCAAAACATGGCCAGGGTGTTGTGGCAGGCGCCTGTAGTCCCAGCTACTTGGGAGGCAGAGGCAGGAGAATCACTTGAGCCCAGGAGTTGGAGGTTGCTTTGAGCTGTGATGCTACAGCACTCTACGACAGCTTGAGGCTCTGTCTCAAAAAAAAAAATTTACAATAAAAATACAGGTGTATTTCTCCCTAGGTGTGATTACATTTTAAATTACTTGATAGTGTGACAGAATGATTTATAGAAATAGTAATTGGCATTTTGGCTTCCACATTTTCTTTCCTGCCCTCAATCCTGTTGTTGGCCTCAGATTATATATTTCCTTCCCTCAGATATATTTCCATAGGCAAGTAGAATCTACATGAAGCAAATTTGCTCCCCATCTTAGATAAAAATCTAAGCTCACCTCAGAGTTTATACAAGGTATCCCATGGAGCAACAGGAGAAAAGAAAGACCCTGTGAAGGATGCAAGAGGAAAAAAGAAAGGCTGTTCTCTTAGTTGGGGAAAGGTCAAGGTAATGGGGCAGGTGGCCGTAGGTTGGAACACATGCAGGGGAGGGTCTTGGGATTAGACTTACCTTGTCCCAGCAATGTCACTGAATCATCAGGATCCCTGAAATAAAAGGTCTTCATTGTCTGGCACAGGTTCCAGTGAAAACTAAGGTTGGCCTTACGGTAACCAGAATGGCTTCCCCTTTGTGATTTCAAGAGAATCTGGTAATTTTGTAAGAACTCTTTCAGGTATGAGGAGTCCCAATAATCACAGACTGAATCTGTTGCCACGCTGAAAACACAATGCTGCAGTTTCAGGTTTAAACTGGTTTACAGGACAGGAAATAAAGGAAGTGTTTTCACCAAGAACATTCATATTCACTTACTAGTACTGCAACCATATCAATTGCGATTATTTTCTAAATAACACGTCATATGTGATGTTACTAACCATTTTTTAAAAGGAAGCCACCCCCCCCACATATACAACAAAGTACTACTGCGATATTCTACATCTGACAGGGATCTTGTAGATCTAGTCCAACTTCGTCATTTTAAAGATTAAAAACTTGAACCTTGAGAAGGCGAGGTGAATTGTCCAGAGTCATAGACTTGAACCTGGTATAGAACCTGTAATCTTCACTCTTTCGCAGTGTTCTGTAAGGTTTTGTAACTGCCACAAAGTGCTAATAGACCGATGAGTTATCAAATCCTGCTGGGCAGCCTTGTAGTTATCTACTCTATAGATACAGAAGTTGCGTTGGATAATCACCATATGTTTACTTGTGATAAAGCTTAGCTGTATTGCAATTCACTTGAGAATGGTGGGCTTTCAGGTTTGCATAGTTTACCGGAAGAATGTTGTAGCCAACCAAATCACACATCTACCCTGGCACTTCAGAGAACAGCAAGAAGCAAGTTCCATCATTATTATATACTGTATAAAAATGTGAAAAACATATTATCCTTTCATCTGTTTCTTCCAGTGTCCCTACAGTGATTTTGCAAAGACACATTTTGACCTATATTTTTATTCCTTTTATAACACGACAATGGTGTAATTCAGAAGCAAAGAACCAGCAGAAATGACAACATAAGATGCAAAGGGTCAGAAATAAGGTGAGGCAAAAGGAATGACACATGTGCAACAGTTAGTTTCCCATAAGGATATGCAATAATGTGAAAGATTAAGATGAAATTGATGCTTTCACTTGTACATTGGATGGGAAATATCAGTATCAAGTGGCCTAAGTGCACATGGTTTATTGAGACACACACAGGACTATTCTGCTCTTCTTTGTCATCCTTTTGCACACTGGTTCAACATTTGTTACACATTTTATCACCATTTAAGCACTTTTCCTATTCACTAACTTAGAAGCAATTGAAGCAATTTTAAATTCCCACTCTGGGAAAATAAAACTGCCATTTGAAGAAAACTTATTTACTTTGATTTATTCCTGTCGATACATTTTAATTCAAAAATATATTTTTCTGATTATACTTTTGTTCAATAATTGCAATTACACGGTATAGGTTTTACTGAAGGGATCGAATATAATTTTTATTTGGTACCTCATTAAATTTCATATTTAAGATTTGGATTTTATTTATAAGAGTGGTTTTTCTCATTATAAAAATATAAATATGTTAACAGTTCTGTCTGGTAAATATTATTTGAGGGAGTTACTAGGTTACCAATGTTGAAGTTAGAGGTCAGAAATAGGGATGTCAGAAGCAGGTGGCTGACCAGCTGCCCTGACAAGACCTCATAGTGTCAAAGGATGTTTGGGGAGTTTCCCTCAGCTCAACATTGGGTCCTGAGCTGTTAAGAGACCAATAACTTGTACCTAGTTTTGATCATTTCAAGGAAGTAATTTATGTTTATTAAATTCTCAAGGGACCAATCTTTAATACAACCCTAGTTGCAGATTTACTGTTTTACAAGGGTAGAAAGAACTTGGGCTATGAAGTTAGTAGAATTGGTTTCTGACTCAGACTTGCCTTGCTTACTGTGAGGGTAAGCTACGGAATTTCTCTGAGACTAGGTATTTGCATCTGTTAAATGCAACTTGCTGGCTGAAGTGGCATCCACCTGTAGTGTCAGCTATTCAGGATGCTGAGGGAGGAAGATCACTTGAGGCCAGGAGTTAGAGGACAGCTGAGGCAACATAGTAAGACTCCCACCTCTAACAACAACAAAAAATGCAACTGTCATGAGAATGAAAGTACATCTACAGTACCTTGCACAAAACCTAGTATTTAGTGAATGGCGGTTATAAAGATAAGTAGGAGCATGGGCAACAAGGGAGGAGAAGAAGGAAGAAGAGGAGAATAAAGAGAAGGTTCCTGGAATCACAGGGATTATAAGACTTATCAGCATATTTTTTTTTTTACTGAAATCAAAGAGAGAATTAGCATTAATTGGAAGGCACTTGGTTAGTAGAGAGTCAGAGCAAAATAAATTAGGTAGAATACTATAAAAGCTTGGACCTTCAAGCTGTGAGGATCAGTAAGCCTATCTCTACCCTCAGGGTATACCTGCCCAGCAGAGAAGATAGAATAATATTCTATTCCAGCAGCTAGAATAATACCCAGTAAGTGGCAGGCCCTTAGTAAACAGTTGAGAAATGAATAGGTATGCACTCCAAATCATGGACAGTGTTGAAAATAGTGATAATTCCTTTATCTTTGGTTTATCTATCTCCAGACTCAATAGTTACATTGCTTCCTCCATTCCTCAGTAATGTGTTCAGTAATGTAATCAAGTGGCTCATATGTCTCTGTTGTATCAATCACATTTAGGCATTGTCTAATTAAACTTAAATCACTTTATCATTTACTCCAATCATATTTCCAAATTCTATGAGTTCTGTCTCATAACGTAACATAGACTTACAGTGGAAACAGGCTAGATGATCCTAAAACTCATGTCTTCTTTTTCCAGGGAGCATAGCTAGATTATGTTTCTCATCACCAACTCATTTGTGGTCATATGACTGAATTTTAACCAAAAGAACATAGGCACAAATGTTGTACATTTCTACTAAGCCTGGCCCATAACATCATCCTATTTGCAATTCAGATCTCTAATTTCAGTTCAAATGAATGTAGAGAATCCAGTGTCCTAGTTGATGATGGAGCCAAAAAAAGAAAAAAATAACTGGGCTCAGCACCTATAGCTGAAGCAGCTAGCGTACCAGCCACATACACTGGAGCTGGCGGGTTCAAATCCAGCCGAGGTCCACCAAACAACAAAAACTACAACTTAAAAACAGCTGAGCATTGTTGGGGACACCTGTAGTCCCAACTACTTGGGAGGCTGAGGCAAGAGAATTGCTTAAACCCAAGAGTTTGAGGTTGCTGTGAGCTGTGATGCCAAGGCACTATACCCAGGACAACAGCTTGAGATTCTGTCTCAAAAAAAAAAAAAAAAGAAAGAAAGAAAAAGAAAAAATGCCTGGATCTCTGAATCATTTGGAGCACAATTTGCCTCCCTTCTCACCATTGCATGCACACACATGGGCCCCCATGGGCTGTGACATGAATGAGAAATACCCTTTCATTATATGAAGACACTGAGATTTAGCGGTTATTTTTATAGTAGTTAGCCTATCCCAACTAATTTAATACTATACTCATTTTACTATAGTAACTCCTCTAAAATTATATATACAATATGTAGAGAAATTGGAGTTCATTTTTGTCCTATATTCCACATTTTATAGGGTCATACAAACACAGCCTCTTTCCTCGTAGTCACCCATGTCATACCAAATCAATCAATAAGCAATCAATCCTGCTCCTAAATCTCTATATCTTTCCATCCCCACTACCTGTACCTTGTTTAATAGATCCTTGGTTTTCCCACCTGGATTACTGAAATAGCGTCCCATATTTTCTCTTTCCCCTCACTCTTTTCATTCCCTCAATTCATAAGAGTAGTCTTTCTGACACAAAAATCCAATTTTGTTCTTTGCACAAAACTCAATGACTCCTCAGCACCCCGGCTAATGTCTAAAGAAATTAGCCTTCTGGGCCGTGCCTGTGGCTCAGTGAGTAGGGCGCCGGCCCCATATACCAAGGGTGGCAGGTTCAAACTTGGCCCTGGCCGAACTGCAACAACAAAAAAATAGCCGGGCGTTGTGACAGGTGCCTGTAGTCCCAGTTACTTGGGAGGCTGATGTAAGAGAATTGCCTAAGCCTAGGAGCTGGAGGTTGCTGTGAGCCATGAAGTCATAGCACTCTACCAAGAGGGACAAAGTGAGACTCTGTCTCTAAAAACAAAGAAAAAAAAGAAATTAGCCTTCTTTTAGAATCTCTTTGCTTGCCTCTCCTCATCACACACCCTAAACTATGATATCTCAATAGTCACTAAAAAGGTGCGTTTAAAACACCTAGAATTCCAGGCATTATTGAAGTGTTCTGGAATCCACAAGTGGTCCATGCATTATGCGTTGACTGAACAAATTAGATGACTCAGCTATGTATGTATTACTGCCAAGTGAGTTAAGATATGTAATGGATGTGAGGATATGAACTATTTTTAGTTCTTATCTGCTCATTTTCCAAATTTAGTTGCTATTGTGATTAATAAAATAAAATTTTACCTGAATGTAACTGTATTTGAAATATTTCTCAATTATAGGATGCTAAAATACTACTACTGTTATGTGCATAAAGGGTTCGACATTTTGATGTTTAAAAGGCACCCCCACTGGAATATTTGGGGATCACTGCTTGACATTGCCAACTATCTGCAATTCCTTGAATGGACAGTGACAATGATTCTGCACATGTGGAGGATTCTGTGGCTTGGCTTATTCAACCTCCACTCCACCTGACTTCTAGGGTGCCTTTCTGTGCCACAGAGGCTAGAAAGCTATCTTTCCCACCTTTGGCAGGAAGAGTTCTGGATGCTCAAAACAGATGGACAAATCTAAGATTTAGAAATTTAAAATGAGTCTGAGGCCATATTCCTGCTTTTTGAGCTTTTTCTTTACTGGCAAGCAATTTTGTAGAGATCTTTTTCTATAGCAGAATCCTTGTGTCCATTTTCTGGCTTCCTGAGGTTTAAGAGGCAGTCACAGCATTAGGGATGACTTCTTGATCCTCATTCATGGTTGGCAACATGTTCTTGGACTGAATAATTCCAGTGGTGGCCTCAGTGGGAGTCTTCTTGGAATCATTCCTGGTGAGACAGCTTATAGTCTGTTCTGGCTTTTCATAATTTTGTCCTAATTATCTGTGGATTTTTACCTAAATCCTTTCCTTCTTAAGATGACTACATTGGTTTCTGTTTCCTGCATTGAACTTGGATTGATGCAGGCCTTGGAAAATATTTCTGTAACATGAAGCACACGTCCCCTCCTTCCCACCCTTGTCCTCTTCTTGTCCCCAGCTTAAATATCTTCTTTTTCAGGATGTCTTTACCAACTTCCTCAGCCAAGTCAAGTGCCCTTCCATTCTGTTCTAGCATAATCCTATGATAGCACTTCTCACTATACCAACTTCTAGTAATGGTCAATCATTTGTTATACAAGTTAGTTAATAAAGTTACATTTTATTAGTCACTTGTTTCCAGGTATGTGCACCATAAGACCTTACAGAGTAAGTGAATGAAGGAACAAATGGGAATAATAATTAAACTTGATTAGCCATCCCATCAAAGAAGAAATGCAGCAGCATGAGAGAAGAGGTATAATTTTCTTATAAAATGAAACAGTATATGTTTCAACAACATATACCATGAGCAAGTATATGTAAAGTAAGGCAGAACTGAACATGCATGTAAGTATGTTCTTCGTAGTCTTCTAACAAAGAGATCCATAGGTCTAGACCGTATGGCAGGTTTTTTTCTGTAAAGGGACCGATAGGAAATATTACAGGCTTTGTGAGTCATACAATCTCCGTCACAACTACTCAACTTTGCCATTTTATTCAGGAAAGCAGCCATATACATAAACAAATGATATATAATGGATATAGTTGTGTTCCAATAAACCTTTATGAACATTGAAATCTGAATTTCAAATTATTTTCACATTTCAAAAAATATTAATATTCTTTTGATTTTTTTCAGTCATTAAACAATATAAAGACCATATAGGGGGTGAGAAGAAGAGGGGAAGAGAAAGCAGATTTGGCCTGCAATCTGGTTGAGAAGATCAAGGAAAAGTCTGAATTTACAGTTGAGAATGCACTTCTTTCTAGGATGAGTTTGAGAACTTAATTGCCCAGCCTCGTACCTGTGTACCTTTTAATTTCTTCCTATATAAAATGAGGATTATAACATTACTTACATTAAAACATGTTACTGATATAATTAACTTTGATAAAAACAGTAATGTCTAAAAAGTTTTGAGACCTTGAAGACAGGGTTAGGTCACTTATAAGTGTCTTTGAGTTCATAAATATGGAATATTTTAAATGTTTGATAGCTAACATCTCACGACAAGGCCTTGAAGTTCTACACATATGGTAAAACTGCTAGTAAGCAGTATGTGGTAAGAATACATTCTCTCCTTCATGTACAACATGAAACGTAAAGAGACAAAAATAATATGTGGATGATTACTGCTCCATTTTTGTTCCCAGCCACAAACAGACAAATCACCTTGACTGCAATTTTTGATAAAAAATTGCAGATGTCAAGAGACTGTGGTCTTACACATTTTACCTGTTATAGTTTCTAGAAGACTTTTCTTGGAGCTTTTCTTTTTTTTTTTTTTTTATAGAGAAAGAGTCTCACTTTATCGCCCTCGGTAGAGTGCCGTGGCGTCACACAGCTCACAGCAACCTCCAACTCCTGAGCTTAGGTGATTCTCTTGCCTCAGCCTCCCGAGTGGCTGGGATTACAGGCGCCCGCCACAACGCTCAGCTATTTTTATGTTTTGCAGTTCAGCCAAGGCTGGGTTTGAACCCGCCACCTTCAGTACAAGGGGCCGGCACCTTACTCGATGAGCCACAGGAGCCTCCCTCTTGGAGCTTTTCAAAGACTCATGAATTAAAGAAGTGGAACCTCTAGTTCACAAGTGAAAAAGTCTTGGACACAGCACTGTCCCATGACAATTCACAGCAGGACTAGGACAGTCCCTCGTCCCTGAATCCTACCACAGTGCTCTTCTAACTTTAAGAGGCTTTAAAAAAAATTAGGCTTATGCATGCATAAGAGTTGGTGAAATTACTTGTATGAGGAGTTTCTCTTTATTATTTGCCTTCATTGTTTTATGACTATTTTGTTTTAATTGGTTTATGTAAAACTAGAATCTAGTTTTTGGACTTATGTTATCTTGGTACATAATTTTAAATTGGGCACATTATATACATACGTATGTGCGTATATAATATCGAGAACAATGTGTATATTCATATCAAAATATAATGTGATATATGATTATTAAGTAATGTGAAATATATAAATATCTTTAATAAATACCTTATAAAATTATAAAAAAATTAGGCTATTGTGTTTGATAGTAAAGATTAAATCTAATCATGAGTTTATTTTAAATTGTATATGTCTTCTTGAGTTGCAAAGGATTTAACTTTGTTCTATAAAACATATAGTTTTATGTTTTACCAACTCTATGTTGTATAAAACACAGAAATGTAGCAGTAATTCTTTAAAAGCTCTAATGTTTCATCTTTCACTGATAACATTATCCATCACCCCGGGTCCCAAGAGGTGAAATTGAGAGGGGAGAAGGATGAAGACTGTGACCTCTAGAGAATAGAGGAGAGCAGATCAGAAAGAGCAAACCAACAGAAAATGGTTCTTGCCACCTAGTGGGCAAGCACCACCAAGCTTCCTTCTGTTGCTTCTTTGCTGCATTTGAGAAATTCAGGAATGATTTCCCACTGCTTTTAGGCATTCCAGTCTCTCACTTTTGCCTAAAGTCACCAAAGTATACCGAGCTCTGCAGAACCTCACAGAAAAGGCCTTTTCCTTCCATCCTATGTTTAAATAATTCCATATATCCTCTCCTGATCTTTGCATTCAATACTGGAACATCCCTACCCCCACATCCAATCTCCCTCCGTATGTAACCCTGCTCTGTTTCCCCCCATAATATTAGCCCCACTTGCGCATACTATGTAATCAACTTATCTACTATATTTATTGTCTATTGACTATGTAAAATAGTCAACTACTTTACATTGCACATGAACTTTATGGACACCTTGTATTTCTCCCCTCAGCTAGAACAAATCTCCACGATGGCAGGGATTTTTGTCTGTTTTGTTCTCTGACTCAAGTACATGCAGCCATGCTTTACATGTAGTAGGCGCTCAGGAAATATTTGTTGAATTAATAAATGAATTGGAGAAAATGAAGAATAGGGAATTAAGAGACATATTGACATTTTACATGGCTGAATTTGAAAAAGACTTGGACAAGGGACAGGTCCCAGCAAGGTGGCAGGATCCCTTGAGGTGTGGGGTTTGAGATCAGCCTGAGCAAGAGTAAGACCCCATCTCTTCAAAAATTAGAAAAATGAGTCAGGCATTGTGGCAGGTGCCTGTAGGCCCAGCTAGTCAGGAGGCTGAGGCAGGAGGATTGCTTGAACCCAAGAGTTTGAGGTTGCTGAGTAGTAGGCGGATGCCATGGTATTCTAGTCCTGGTGACAGAGCGAGACTCTGTCTCCAAACAAACAAATAAACAAACAAATAAAAAGGCTTGTATAAAATGCACAAAAAGATTGGGATGATAGAATCATAAGGCAACAAAGAAGAATATTTAGGTGCTACTGTACACCAGGGGTAACACTTAAAGGCTTTATATTCATTACCTTATTTTTCTCACCACAGCTATTATTACCCTCATTTTATAGATACACTAGTCCAGTTTCATACACTTTGTGAGGGGTGGAGTCAGGATCCCAAAACCAACATCGATCTGGCTCCAAAGCCCATGTGTGTAACCCTTGCTCTTATCTGAAGCCACCTCTGTGATCTGAGAGTGCTGATAGAGCCATCTCAGCATATGAACCCCACTTTATTAAGGTTGCTAAATGGACAGGTATCTTTCCTGGGATGCCTGGAAATTTATGCCGAAGAGATTTTGCTCTCCTGGGTTGTAATCTCTAAATTTACTACATATAGGATGTTGCTTTCATTAAAGCTAAAAGGACCTCCTAAAAATATCTTTAAGTAAAAGGAAATTGGCATTGTTCATCCACCAATCTCTCAAACCATGGGGCTTCAAATATCAAAACATGTCACGTTGCCTGAGCAGTAGAAAATGGCTTAGCAAACTAAATACTTGCAGGTCCACCATCTTGTAGGCAGCAAATAATTTGCCCTCATGGCTCAGCCGTCTCTGTGCCTATAACTACGGGTGGGTCAGACACTATAAAGGTAGAGATCTCATCCCTGAATTCATAGGCATCTTCCCTTTCTCTTCCTCACTCCCCAACTTGAAGTGACACTTCTATGCATATATTTCTTCTCTAAATATGAACTGGAATTTGCGAGTTTTACTGTCTTCATGTCCAACAAATTTTCAGAAGTAGAAGGAGATAGCAATCGTAGATCAAAATAGATCTGGACTATGAATGGTATAGAAAGGGTCAGGGTCACCTAGGGCTGCGATGTCACAGGGATATATGCCAGGGATGTAAATGAGACTATAGGGACAGAGGGACTGAGGAGAGAAAGGCCATTTTTAACATTTGAGTTCAACCATGGAGAGGTTTGCATAAACCAGGGGTTCTCTATTGATACCAATCACGTAACTATTCACTTTTGCCTCATCCTCATCCCCAGCCCTACTCTTCAGTAACAAGCATTCGGTAACAATCTAGCTATTACAACAGGCAGAGAAAGACAATTGCTTCTGAAGAGTAGAAGAAAAAAGAAATCATTATTAAGGGATTTGGAAACTGTTGTCAAAGCATAAGGAACAAGGAAGTTTTATGTCCTCTGAAAGTGTCTGGTGTGTCACATAAATATGTTGTAGAAGTTACCACTCAAATAACATGCACCACCTGACAGAACTTTAGGAGTCTAGCGTATTGTGGAACACCGTTATTTGTGTGGTCTACTCTTTCCCAAGCTTAGATGTTCATAAAAGTCAGCTGGGTTATGGCATTTACTTAAAATTCATAGACTTCTTCACCCATCAGACCCAGGAATCTGAGTTTTTAGCAAGTCAACCAGGCAATTCTTTTTTTTTTTTTTTCCAGACAGAGTATTGCCCAGGCTAGAGTGCCATAGCCTCAGCCAAGCTCATAGTGACCTCATACTCCTGAGTTCAAGCAATCTTCCTGTCTCAGCCTTCCCAGTAGTTGGGCCTATAGGCACCTGTCACAATGCCTGACTCATTTTTCTATTTTTATTAGAGATGGAGTTTCACTCTTGTGTGGTTTCGAAACCCCTGAGCTCAAGGGATCCTCCTGCCTCAGCCTCCCAGAGAGCTATATTACTGGTGTGACTACCACTCCTGGCCTCAACTGGGTGATTCTAATAAACTGCAACTTGAAAAATCCTATTATAAGACTGTAGTATGCTGATGCTGCAATGGGCATTTGGAACCAAAAATGACTTCTCGTTCTACTATCAACATCTATTAAGAAATTTAAACAAGTCAAATCAGAGGTACATAAATACTCTGGATTTATCCAATATTACCTAAATAGTGGGGACCATCACTATCTTTTGTAAAGAAAACAAGTAAATATTTAGTTCATCCAATTATTGCACAATACTGTGTGTGTGCTACCATATTAAAGTTTAGCAGTCCTCAAAGAAGAGCCTCCCCTCCCAAATCTCTCAAGCATTTCAGTTATATTCAGAAAATAAAATTTCTATTTATTACCCAGGGCTCCATATCACTGGACACTAATCATCACATTCTATGACAAGCCACACTTAAAATAAGAGCTATTATTTATGGCGTGTCAGTGACTATTTTTGTATTCATTATCTTGTCTAATTTTCCCAATAACCCTGAAGGAACCATTATGATCCCCATTTTGCAGTTTAAAAAACTGATGCCTAAGGCTTGGCAGAATTAAGAAAGTTGGTAAAGGTTATGAAACTAGTAACTGGCAGAGCCAGGGTTTGAATCCATTATCTTTCTGAGTCCAGAACAACCAGCAGTTAAGCTCTAAGTAAGGGAGCCTTAGTTTATATATACCCCATGAACATCCACAGATAAAGTAAATATCAATACAAATTGCATAACTTATTAAGGGTGCATAATCTCAGTGGAATAGCAGGTCTATTCCATGAGAAATGACGTAAAATCAAAATGTAATTATGCCTTTCCAAAAAAATAAATAAAAATTAAAATCTACATCAATATCTAGCATTTGTCATTCTAACTAGACATGTTTTACCTATGGAAATAGTCATTGCTGTTGCCAGACCATAAACTCTTTTTCTGTTCTGTGTAGCAGGCACCTGAAACCTCCGGTGTGTATTATTTCCTAACATATCTTCTTATAACCATTAGTACTTGAACTTTTCTATTTTTTGCCGAATACTTCTATACATTTAGCCTCCTCCTGGAATTTCTGAGGCAAGAAAAAAAATCATCTCTTCTAAGCACTCACTATTATACATAAACCCCAAAGTTTAAAAAGTCATAATAGTAACCACACAAATCACAAAAAGGATATATCTCAAATTGGAATTCTCTTTTAGTTAAAATATAAAGCTAAGCTAAAAATCCAAAGATCCCATAATCTAGCTTTTTGCCTTAGCTGACTACAACCTTTGTACTTTTTAAAACAACTAAACCTTGGGGCGGCACCTGTGGCTCATCCAGTAGGGCACCAGCCCCATATACTGAAGGTGGCAGGTTCAAACCTGGCCTTGGTCAAACTGCAAAAACAGAAAAATAGCTGGGCATTGTGGCGGGCGCCTGTAGTCGCAGCTACTGGGGGGACTGAGGCAAGAGAATCGCCCAAGCCCAGGAGTTGGAGGTTGCTGTGAGCTGTGTGACGCTATGGCATTCCACAGAGGGCAATAAAGTGAGACTCTGTCTCTACAAAAACAACAACAACAACTAAGCCTTTAGCACCCTTAGATCTTGAGTTTCACTCTTCCACGTTTATATTCCCCCAGCATTGCAAGTTGGCCTGCTCTGCCTCCAGGCCTGATTCTGGGGAACATTTTGTGTTACTTTGTATATTGCAGCTGTCTCTGCTGCCAGACCTTAAGCTCCATTAGCACAGGGACCAGATGTATTTGGTGTCTTTTGCAATAATAACCATAGTACCTGGCCCAGAAAACCATTTAATAAATGTTGTTGAGTGATTGAATGAGTGAATGACCCAGGAAACTTAGTTTTGCTCCTCAGGCTTGGCTCTTTCTTCCATTCTCACTAGGATTCCAGTTTGAACTTTATTGGATGCCTCTTTCTTCTTTACTTCATCCAGGATGGAAAAGCTACTGATTTCCCGGATGATCACCATGACATTGGAATAGCTCTTCTCCGTTCAACACTTTGAGGGACTTTGTGAACTGGTAGCTCTCCTGTTGGAGTGACAGAGGCAAGTCCAGTCTGTAAAGGGTAGGGTGGCAGATGACACCTTCAAATTAGGAAGAAAGCCTCCCTGGACTGAAGGAGTTTTCTGCTGCCTGCTTTATTCCTCTGAACAGAAAAAGTAGGACTGGAGAGAGGAAAGAATGTGACACTCCTCAGCAATTAAGGTTTCGAAGGAGGGACGTGTCTAAGTCAGAGCGGCGAAAGGAGGCCTTGACTTTGCTGCAACCACTGACTTAGGGAGTTGGCAGAAAGACCCTTATCCCTTCACCTAATACTGTGACCCAGCTGTTGCTCAAGAGGCTCGAGGAGACCTTCTTCTTTCAATGTACAGTTCTCTATTTATGGAAAGGTTTCTTTTATATGATTTCCTCCCCCTCTCCTCCCCTACTCAGGTCACATTCCTTTCTTTCCTTTTTTATTTCCTTCCCACCCTCCTTTTATAGTGTGACAGGCAAAATTATTAATTTCATTTTTCCTTCTCTTCAGTAGCACTGCCATAGGTCAGCATTTTAACAAATTAGAAACAGTCAATCTGATATTTGGAAAGAGAACTTCAGCAGTCCAACAGATTAGAATGTTTTGTTTGGGGAGGAGGAAGAAAAAAGATGGCATTTAAAGAAAAAGTATCAAATGATAGAAAAGGAAAACATCGCTTTCCAAAGAGCTCGGTACTTCTCAGTCCTGGAGTCAATTCTTCCTTTGTGAAGGGACTTCGGCCTAATGTCAAGGATAGCTCTTAATGCCTCCTATTTGAGTACTGTCCCATTGCTCTGTTTAAGTAAGAATTTTTTTTTTTTTTCCCGTTTTGGCTGGGGCTGGGCTTGAACCCTCCACCTCCAGCATATGGGGCCGGTGCCCTACTCCTTTGAGCCACAGGCGTCGCCCACCATGTTTAAAGCTTGTCCTTTCTTGTAGGCCAATTTTATTCAAAATATTTAATTTTTTCAGTATCTCCTAGAGGTAGGGGTGAGCTAGGTTAATTCACACAAAAAAGATAATGTAACACATCCCCTCTCTTAGTTTTTAGCCCCTTTACCTAAAAAAACCAAAAACATCGTTTTTGTTAATTTCTTAATTGTACAACTCTCCTCTCTGTCCCACCCTACTGCAGGAACAAGCAGCCTTTCTAGCTGACTATATTTCCTGTCTATTACAACTGCACAGTCAGACAATCCTCCTGGTCTATCGTCTATCTCTTATCTGTGAGCCCTGAGAATTCCACTTTGCTTGGGGAATTCTTTTTCTTCAGTTAGCTTGAGTAGGATGCTGTGGAACATAATAGGACATAAAAATATAAGATTAAAAAAATTGTGACCACTTGGACACTCTTAGTGTGTTTGGATTTCCTAGATCCATTGAACAATTCTTAAACGTCTTGAGAAAACATTTGGTTAAGATTGAACTGTTGAACATCAGTAAAAATCTTTTCCAGAACAAGTCAAGGAATATAGCAAATAAATAGGCATATAGAGAAAAATTTGTCTCTAAATATCTAGGGACATAAAATGAGGCAATAAAAAGGTGAGTTCTGCAAGTTATAGCTTGGCAAGTGAAACATTCAGCCTAGGTAAGACTGTGGAGCATAATGTCTAGTAAAATACCTATTATATCCTCTCATTCTCATGCTTACTTTAGGAAATGGTTTCTGCCTACAAAAGCCAAAAGAATAGCTCTCCACAATAGGTGAATCCTTGTCTTTTCTTGGTGACACTGACACTTGGTGACATTGAGGTGATATGCTTTTGTTGTGTTTCCTTGCTTAGGTATCTTTAATGCTTTCAGGTTCTATGAGAGACCACAAGAGTGGTATAAATTAATTTCCCCTTTTTAAAAAGGCCTATGCGAATTGACTTTGTGGCCACTGAAACTTAATGCAGTCTGACTAAGATAGGCAAGTGAAGGAAAGATCCATGCATACTTAGAAAAAGGAAGAAGAATTTGCTAGAAGCCAGGGTGAGGTCATTAAGCTAGCCTAACCCTATTTTTCTTTTGTACAAGGTTAAAAAACTAATAGCTCAGTTGCCCTGTGGCTGCTGGAGATGTTACAGATCTCTTGCTTTCCCCTGTCCAGTATCTATTTGCCTTCTTCTCTTACTAGGATTCTACTTTTATCTTGGTAACTAAAAAGCCTACTTGCATGCATGCAATCCTTTTTTTTTCCTGTCATTTTCTTAGAGTTTAATTTTTTAAATATGTTTATACATACTAAAGAATTATGTAACATTTCTGCAAGTTATTAAGTGAACACCTGTGACTCTACCAAGGACTAGAATGTTTCCAATACATTGCATCCATTGCCCCTGCCTCTCCTGCCTGTGCTTCTCTCCACTCCAGATTAGATTACTGGACAATCTTGGTGGGAAGATCAAACAAAGTATCTTCTTCTACTCTGGCCAAAGGGTAAGCACGAAACATTGGTAAAGCCAACTGGAATCTCCCATTTCCCTGTCTTCAGTGGCATGAAGAACAGATTGAAAAGAGTTTGAGCAAATTCGCCATAATGAAGATATTCTAACCTAAAATGATCTCAGTTCCTGGAGATGACGTTAATGCTGAGCTATGTGAGATCTGGTTCTGCAGATTTTCCTTTATTTCTAAAGCTATCCCATAGTGTACTATAAACTTTTGTTTTTGTTTTAATTAACTAATGTTGTCATACCCCACTTACCAAAGAACTCCTCTCTGATAACATTAGTAATGTAAATCGCAGAAACTCTTTATAAAGTCATATTATGTATTTTCATGACTGGGCTGCAAAAAATACAGATAGGATGATGAGGGTAAAATTACACAGTAATGTTTACTTCTGGGAGAACGGAAGGGAATCAGATCAGGGAAGGGAGTTTCAACAAAATCTGCAATGTTTTATATCTTATAAAGGAATCGGAAGCAATGTAATAACATATTAACTTGCAATGAAATGCCTAGGTGGTTGCTACATTATATTATTTTCTGCAAATTTCTTTAGGTTTAAATAATAAAAATTTAGGTGAAAATAGGTAGTTGTACAGCAGGCTCTATAATTGTGGTCATGGGAGTGCTGCAAAAGGGACCAGTGTAACCTATTAGGAGGTTTTTTGTTTTTGTCTCGGACAATGCTTGCAAAAATGACATGGAAAAATGTAAAGAAAATATAAAATTTGTGAATGAACCAAAGATGGTGAGATCAATAGTAAATGTGTTGAACAATCAGCATACAAAGATGTTGGCAAAGCAGAATTTTGGGCTGAATCTCATTAGCAAAAAAACCTGTATAAAAACAAATAAACAAAGAACCAAACAAAAAAATAAAAACACAAAGGAAAATCCATCCATTTACTGAGCACTTCTTACATGAAAAGCACTGTTTTTAAGTATTTTACGTATTTTATTTAATTCTTGCAATAACCTAAGAGGTACATTATTATCCTTTTGGTACAGGAAGAACTGAAGCAAAGGGAGGTTATCTAATTTGTTCCAAGTTCACAAGGCTCAGCTCCTAAGTGTTGGAACTAAGATGTTAAGAAAGAAGATATTAACCATGAAGTTATACTTTCAAAGAGTTGGCTATTAAGCACTATACGTTTCCAGGATTATAAAGTTTTATGCCTCCATTTCCCTAAAACATGTAGTATAGAATTAAGGAGACAGGCTTGGTAGCTCACATTTCGCAAACTTTTCTTTCTTTCTTTTTTTTTTTTTTTTTTAAGAATAAGAACAATAGGGTCAAGCAAGAGATTTGTGGCAGACTGGCTGCCAGAAAGGCACATTCTATCTTTGGCTGCATTAATAGAAATATTGTATCAAGGAGCCATGGTCATGTTGTACCCTCACACTGCCTCGGCTCCCACCTGCACCTTTGTAACACACTTGAAGAAACACATCAACAAAGACAAGAGGCTGGGTTTCAGAGGAGCCTAAGAAGCAACAAGGGTGCCTTAGAAAAATGTGTTCAGAAACTGCAACTATTAGCTTGCAAGGAAAGGCACAACTCATGGCAGGGGGAGGTTATGATAGCTGTCTTCACATATTTCAAGTGCCATATGTAAGAGGGATTAGATTGTTCTGTGTGGTCCCAAAAGAAATAGAAAAAAAAGGAACAATTTGTGAACTTAAAAGTTGAGAAGTTACATTAAGTTTGGGAAGAACTATGTAGTGGTCAAAACCATTAGAAGATGAGATGAAATAGATTGTCTTGGAAAGGAGTTACCACGACCTTTATGTGTCCTAGCAGAAGTTCCTGGTTGGGTATGTTGTTGAAACGTCTAATGAATGGTGGCTTGAAAGACCTTCCTGCTAATATTAAAGGACATGGAATTTAAGGATCTAATCCATTCGTGTAAAATTATTGTTCACTTAGAGACTTATTTTTATGGTCTCATCCCTGAGTGACTCCTTGCACTCCCCTCTTTCTCCCACAGATAAAAGGGTTTCCATAACTAGGAGTCTAGGACCTTTGTACTAACCCAGTTCTGCTACTAGCTGTTTAATACTGAATCATTTAATCTTTCCTGCTTCAATTTTTCTTATCTTTAAAAAGATAACCTACCTAATGTGAATTTTGGTGAGTTATGCTCAGCTATTTCAGATGTAAGAGTGTCGTAGAAAATGAAAACAATATGTAAGTATAACTTAAAGTGCCTATGATGTAAGTTTTGTTTAGCAGACACCTGGGACTCCCAACCTTCTCTGACACCTCTCTTATTTCTGGACTCTTGTCTGAGCTTTCTTAGAATTTATGATCTTTGTGTTTGTTTTTGCTTGTTTTGTTCATTTATTTTATAATCCTTTGCTGAGTTACTGTACTAGTTTTGTTCTAGCCACCGCTGGAAAATAAAACATTGAAGGAGACATGACTATTTTCCTAGGGTGTCTGTCTTTAATAAAGATCTCTAGCAATAAATAAATAATGTAATACAAGGCAAAGTACGTGAAAGCCGTAAGAGTAACAGAAATAAAATGCTACAGAAGATCATGGGAGAATGGGAATTCCAAGAGGTTTTGCCAGACATCATCCTAAAGAATCAGGGTGTGCTCTTTCTTGTTCCCGAATCTGACGGTACTGGAAGAGAAAGGTTCTCTTTAAGATTGTGAATTTCTGCATTGGTGCTGAGAAAGTAGTCCAACTCTCTAGCTTCCAATATTTACTCCCTTTGCATTGGCCCTGAGGAGATAGGTATGATTTTTCTCTATTTTTATCTTATAAAGGAGAAAAAAGTGAAGCTCAGCAAGGTCAAGTACAAGCCATAAATTGTTATGTAAGGCAGACCCCCATCACTGCAACTATCTAAGAGTTTCAATGAACAAAACAAGGCTTGTTTCAAAGAGTGATTTATTACAAGCTTGCTTTTTTAGGTGCTTAATAATGCCCACCCAATAAGATGTTTGCTTTATCCTGGGATCAGGCTGACAACTCTTTTATGTGCAGAGATGGTGAAGCTGGTAGAGTATAGGCTAAAAGGAAATTGCAAACACCAAGCAAGTAAGTTGCAATCAGTTCCATAAACTCCATTTGAAATTATAGTTAAGTCTTAGAAAACTTTCTATAAAGCAGCTGTCATTGGCTTATATGTGTGAGAGATAAGTTGAAATAATATTGATCGAATGTTTAATATGGTCTAGGCCCAAGCATTTCATATGTATTATTTCATTTATGACTACTCTTATTCCCATTTCACAAACAAGGCAACAGTCTTAGACCGAGTAAGGAATTTTTTCCAGGGTCACATAGTCAGAGAGTAGCAAAATCAGTTAAAAAAAATTTTGAACTAGGATTGTATAAAGAAGTCCTACATAAATAAGAAACAAAATTATGCTTGTACGTACACATTTGCTTATTTATTTATTTTGAGACAGAGTCTCGCTATGTCGCCCTGGGTAGAGTGCTGTTGTGTCACAGCTCACAGCAACCTCAAACCCTTGGGCTTAAGCGATTCTCTTGCCTCAGCCTCCCAAGTAGCTGGGACTACAGGTGCCTGCCACAACTCCTGGCTATTTTTTTTTTTTTGGTGCAGTTGTCATTGTTGTTTTGAACCCATCACCCTCGGTGCATGTGGCTAGTGCTGTGACCACTGTGCTACAGGCACCCAGCTATGAACACGTATTTATTTTTCTTTTTTCTTTTTCCTTTTTTTTGTAGAGACAGTCTCACTTTATCGCCCTTGGTAGAGTGCCATAGCATCACACTGCTCACAGCAACCTCTAACTCCTGGGCTTAGGCAATTCACTTGCCTCAGCCTCCCTGAGTAGCTGGGACTACAGGCGCCCGCCACAACACATGGCTATTTATTTTTTTGCAGTTTGGCCGAGGCTGGGTTTGAACCCACCACCTTCGGTATATGGGGCTGGCACCCTACTCGCTGAGCCACAGGAGCCGCCCTGTGCACACTAAATGTGCCTTCCCCAGATAGTTTTATGTTACTCACGACATATATGTCACTTATTTTATACTTATAAAATAAAATGAAAAAAAGTCAATCAAGGCCATGAGAAGGAAGAATATGCAAACCATGTGAGCTCAACTTGTGATTGGTCATTCATTAAATGTGAAAATAAGAAAGAAAAATGTTGGTTGACAGTTTCTTAATGTCATTTTACCCATGTAACCAACAGTTGTTTTTACTTGTGTAACCCTGCATTATAAAAATTAAATAAACTCTAAGAAAGCTATTCCGATCATATTTTTAATTCGCCACCATCATTTAAAATTTCCTGATATTTACTCTCAAATGAGATAATACAATTATAAAAAGTATTTCCAAAATGCAAGATACTATGTTAAAGTTAGTTCTAAGCCTCCTTTCTTTACTTAGTGGTGAGGCTCTATCAATGGAATTCTAATCCTTTGTTTTTCCTCGGAGCAAACAAATTTTTTTTTTTAGAATCTGGCATGCACAAGTGCCTAGTACACAAAACTCTCTCAATAAATGTTCTGCAAAATAATATTGAGTAATGGCTTATACTGCAACATAATGACCTCATGTAAATATATCATCAATATATCATAAGTACTAAAAAAAGAAAAGGTGTCATTCTCCCAATCTAACAGTTCTATGGACCTACCACTTCTCCAACAGCAATAGTGACTTGCAAGAAGTCACTTTAATGCACTTCTTTATGCTCTCCTGCATCAGTCCTTGGCAGTTAGCACTCTGCACCAGAGGTCTCTAAACTGGAATACAAAACCCTGGGGTATGTGCTAAAACTCTATCATAGGAATCTACACTTTGATGGACTACAGAAAAACTTAAATACTTATTTTATTTTTATCTCATGCTTTTATATTTTGTTTTTGTGACTGTATGATTTTACTAAGTAGCCTATCTATTTTAACGTATACAAAAATATATGTTAAGGCTACATACTCAAACAATTTAATGATAACAATGCATGATCTAAAACTTTGAAGACTGTAGCTCTAAATAACTCTGTGAAGTGTAATTCAACAAAAATATCTTGTGACCACAAAAAATATGAAGAATGTTTTCCTAATGGTTGGGGGTTATTCTTTACAGGGGTGAGGGATAGTCTAGTCTTTAATAGTTTTCGTAAAATACACACACCAACAAATAACGCCCAGCACTTTCCCCAGGAATTAAATATGGTAACTCTTGTTGAGTCCTTTACTTCTTTAAAAAGGAGAACAATGGCCAGGCTCAGAGGCTTACACCTGTAATTCTAGTCTTTGGGAGACTGAGGCTGGTGAATTGCTTGAGCTCAGGAGTTTAAGACCAGCCTGACCTGAGCAAGACCAAGATCTCAAGGCAAAAAAAAAAAAATAGCCGGGTTGTGTGCGGGTGCTTGTAGTCCCACCTAGTTGGGAGGTTGAGGCAAGAGGATCACTTGAGCCCAAGAGTTTCAGGTTATTGTTGAGCTATGATGCCATGTCACTCTACCACCAAGAGGGTGAAAAAGTGAAATTCTTGTCTCAAAAAAAAAAAAAAGAGAAAATAAAAAAAAGGAGCGCAATGACAACTTAAGAAAGTTTTTTTCTAGTTTTCTTTCCATCTGCCTCTTGTCCTTGAAGTTTGTCATTTACTCAAAATCTGTTCTGAGTTTTAAAAGTCTTGGTTTTAAATTCCTTCTTCATTGTCATTCTGTGTAACATGGAGCAGAAGGTATATCTGTCCCTGCCTCATTTCTCTTATGGGTAAAATAGAGATAATAATACTTAGCACCAACCTCAGTGCAGTGTAGTCTGGATAAAGAACACTTTGTTCCTTCTGTCAACTAAATGCAAAGTGTCATTTATTATCTGTTTAACATGGTGTGATTTTATATACATCTCCCTTTAAAAATAATTTTCTTTTAAAAAATAAGCAAAACATTTCATTTCTATATTTGCTTTGTTTTCATAAACTGAAGTTGTCTCTCTATCCGTTTCTCTTTCCCTTTCTTATACATTCACACAGAGACACAGTCTTTTGATAACTTTATGGATGTGAGAGAAAAACCTTAAAATAGCATCAAGGAAATAAAAGGGGATTTAAAATAAATTTTCTTATTCAGGTTTCCTTTAAGTTGCAAAGCTATGCATGTCAACCATAAAGTTATAGAGTTTACTTAAGCTCCAAAATGTTTGTATTTAAGAATAATTCATAGACTATTAAATCAGAAGGAACTGTAAGAAAACAACTAAGATAATTACTGGCACATAGTAGTTTCTGACTAAATGCTTAATGAAGGGATCTGGGAGAAGCTTTTTATTTAAATCGTAAAACAAAAATCAAAACCAACTCTGAGCATTGAAGAGACTTAAGTAATTTGCTCAAAATTGCATATCTAGTTAGAGTTTAATCTAAAAAAAAAAGAGTTTGGTATAGAATGTATTCCTCTTAATTTCCAGCTTTGGCCTTCTCCCAGCAACCTGTTGATTTATTTAAATCGGACTGTCAAATATAATCTGACAAAGATTCATCATAGAAAAAAATTGGAAAGACCAGTTCTCAAGTTCGTCATCTCCAAAAGTTACCCAACACATGACGTTCACAGATGATGTGAAATGTTTCAAGTAAAACCGTATGTTTATATGTGTAATGTGAAAAATCTCATATATATTGAAACAAAAGGCCTTTCTTTTTTATGGCGAAGGGACAATGGCCAATCTCCGGTGACTACCTATTCGACCTTATAGCACAGTTTGCTCCTCTACACAGACGATTGTAGTCCTCTGATCAGCCAAAAGTAGTTTGGCTATTTCAGCAATATATTTAGCTTTGTTTCTGTGTGTTGTTGTATTGATTTTTGTGAATTCACCTACCAATGAGCCATTAACAACCTCATTGCATTATAGTGCTAATAAACTTATCTTGCACTATTTTGGCCTATGTGAGAGCTAACACATTGACAAAAGAAATCCAACCTAATTTTGACCACTTGTTAGCCAGGTCAAGCTGTAAAATTATAACACAATGCATGCCTCTTCCACGGGGCACCAAAAGGCAACGATTTAAAAAAAAAAAAAAACCCACTTCCATATCCAGTGGAGTTGTAGTTTATTACCATAACCCTCCCAAGTCAAAAGGACACCAGTTTCAAGCCTTGCAACTTGGCGCAGACAGGGCTTTTCCCCTTCACCCCACTCTGCTGGGCCTCTCTACCTGTCCTCTCCCACTGTCTACAGGTCCCGAACATTAGAAAATAGAAAATGTGATGATCTTTGTGTGTCTCTGTAAAATGTGTGTATGTGTGCGTGTGTTTGGGTGTAACGGGCCTTCTGTTTGGCTGCGCGGCCTGTCCGTCACGGCAGGGGCCAATGGCAGGCTGCCTTATATAAAATGAGTGTTTTCAGTCTCTCCGGGTTGCATGTACTGTATGTGGAGCAGTGTACAGTGAAGCGGAGGCAGAGCGGCTCCGCGAGCTCCTCTCCACTTTCCCATAGAGAAACCCTGACTGGCCGCTGAGGGCGAGCCACACACACGCCCTCACGCCCGGCGAGCCCGCGAGGTAGGTGCCCCCCATCTCCAGCCCTCCCCGGGCGCTCTCCCCGCACTTTCTGTTTTCCTACTCACTTGCGAGCCGCCGGGCTGCAGCCCCAAGGACTCCGCGGCAGGAGCAGCGGCGGCGGCGGCGGCAGCCGGTAGGGTGGACTTGAGGAAGACTGGGGGAACCCCGTGCGTCCGGAGCCGCCGCCAGCCGGCCCGCTCCCCGGGCACTTTCCCCCTCCGCCAAAACTTTGGGTCGAGAGAGGTCGGGGGCGAGGGTCGCAGCGGCCGCGCCGGCTGGGGCCGGGAAGAGGGCGGGGGGCGCCGAGGCAGTGCCCTGCGAGCGGGAGGCTGGGGGCCGGGCTGGGGAGTAGTAGGCCAGCCGGTGCCAGGCTGCGTTTGCAACCAGCACCTCTCGGCACACAGGCAGCGCCGCCCGAGAGGGGCAGGGAGCCGGGGCGCGGGCTGGAGCAGCCCCAGGAAAACAACAACAGAGCCCTCACGCCGGCGGCGGCTCGTGGCCGCCCGGGGAGCCCCAAACTTCATCGCGGCGAAAGTACGTGGAGCCCAGCCTGGTCTGGGCTGCCGGGAGGTGGGGCCTGGGGAGCAGGAGCAGGGGAGGAAGGTACGAGGAGCCAGCCCTCGGTGGATTTATCGAACGTTTCGTGTGCGTTGCTGACCGGGAACAGCAGCCCAGTTGCTCGTTCATCTGGAGAGTTGGGATTTGGGTGTTCCGGCCCCGCAGATCAGTGCCCTCTCACCCCCCACCCCTAACCAAATGCGCGGCGAGTAGAGAAAGTGCTGTTTTAGTGCCAGAGTAGCCTGGAGGAAGAATAGGGGGAGAGGGGGAAGAGGGCGAGGAAGAAGGGGAGAGAGAAGGGGGAGGGAAGGGGGGAGAGAGGGAGAGAGCAGAGCAACGAGAGAGGGAGAGAGAGAGCGCGAGAGAGACAGAGAGAGGGAGAGAGGGAGAGAACGGAGGGAAGAGAGGAGGGGGAAGAGGAGGGAGGCTGTGTCAGGATTTTGCTTGAATGTGGGATTATGTTGTGTCAATAAGTTTAAGGTGGAGAGAGCGAGGCTGAGGGTGGTGGTGGAGGGGAGGAGGAAGGCCTTGGCTGTTTAAAGTCTTATTTCTGAAGGTAAGTTATGGCTTTGCATGGTCGCGATGACAGAAAACTTGCAGATCCTTTATCCGGGGATGGGGTCGATGCCTCTAGAAAGAGCTCCCCAGTCCTCTTAAGCCACACTCGTGTTACACTGTTATTTGCCGTGATCAGGGTCGCTAGTAAATTACAGAAATCAGACTCGAGGTTTCTTTTCCTCCTCCACCTCGTCGCGCTCACTCACCCTCAGAAATTATTATTTTTAATTTTTTTTTGGTATTGTATGAAACTTAACGTAACTGAGACCGAACCTGAGTCCCGTAATTTACAAGGACCCTGAATCCAAGAATCTGGAACACGTTTATGTGTGAAATAGCCGCGATCATTTCTGCTAAATGAGGAAGGTAAAACGAAACGATGCAAAAAGCTAAGACACAACATGTACGACAGAGGGGGGGGGAGAGGGAGAGACAGAGAGAGAAGCTATTTTTTGCTTTCCTTTCTGTAGAAAGGAAAATAAAACGTGTATTCCCCCTTCTTCCCGGTGTGTAGGGTCTAGTCAATATTTTAACTGTTTGGGGACGAATTTGTCCAGGTGGATCTTGTTGAAAAGTTTCGCGAGGTGGGGTGGAGGTAGGGGGGTAGCGAAGGGGAAGGTGGGTGGAGGTTGTGGGGGATGGGGACGGAGCGAGCTCTGCCTCTGCTAATGGTCATTGGCCTGGGGCTTTGAAACCATTGCCTGTCCTGCTAATGACACGTCCAGTTCTCGTCTCCCGGCCGCGGACGCCGGGCTGCCTTTCCCCAGGCTGGCTGACGGGGACTGGGGTACTTTCCCCGCGCGGGGAGGGGCGTTCTTCGCCATCCCCTGGGGTTGCCCACTCGCGGCGTGGGGACCTCCCCACGCGCGCTCCCTCCTCTGCGCGCTGCCGCCACCTCTGCTCGCGCGACTTTTGTAGCCAGCCGGCGGTCAAGGGGTGCGGGGGGTTCCCGGCGCGGACGTCCCCGCGCGGCCACCCCGCGCCCAGCCCCACACGCGCGGCGCGGTCCAAGCCTGGAATGGCAGCGCCGGGCCGGGCGCCGGCGGTGCCTCCCTGGGGGGCAGCGGAGGCAGAGGCAGTGGCGGCGGGATCTTCTCCGGGCCCGCGGGAGGAGGAGGAGGAGAAGAAGAAGAGGGAGGAGGAGGGGAAGGAGGAGGAAGAGGAGGAGAGGGAGGCGTTTTCTGCCCAGACTGCCGCCAGTTCGAGCAGGCACGGGCACGGGGACACTCCACTCGTTGCTCCTCCGTTATCGAAAGGTGTTTAGAAGACTTTTACGCCCAGAGTGTGGGATTTGCACTTCGTTTTTCTCTCCCCCCTCTTCCCCAAAGCAAGATGGACTCTATTCCCTTTCTCTTTCTCCCTCTGCCTCTGCCTCTGTCTTGTCAGCCTTTAAGATCGACATTTTGTACTAAGATGCAAACTTGATGGTGACCAGCAACAAAGCCGGGGTGGGATCCCTCGCTCCCTTCCTCCCTCTCTGTCTCCTAGCTACCCCCACCCGACCTCACAGACCTGGTGGCCCTGCACTTGTCGCTGTGGACTCTGGCGAATGCGTTTTCCCGGTCGGTTCCGATCTCCAATCTCGGGATTGTGACCCGGACCAGACGTTTGGGAGCTGGCTGTGGCCGCCCAGGTCTGCAAGACTGAGAGACTGAGATACCTGGCCCTGCTGCCGCTGCGGTGGCACCTCCTGCCGGTTCCTGGGCAGGGCTGCCTATCGATCGCTATGATTTGGTTACTGGTGTATTTGTCCTGGCGGTGATCACTTGTGCAAGTTGATGTATGATCGCCATGTGGGTTTTGCGTTTGCAGAATGGATCAACTTTCTGCTTTGTACATACCGGGAGTAGGAAGCGAGGGTGCTGGAGACACCTTGGGATGCCAGCTGGGCTACCCTCCCCCCCACCCCCAGCTCTCTTTGAATACTGAGAGCTTTGCCTTTCCTGTCCCCACAGTTCTCCAAGGTGGGTGGTGGGGAAAGGGGAGAGGTTGATGGGGAGTTGGACTCCAGGGTTTTGACACCACTCTTTCATAGATGTTACAGGACTTGGGACTCTACTGTTGTAAAGCTCTACCATACTGATGATGTACCTTTATTTGATACTTTATAGGTCACTATCATATGACAAAGGCTTTGCCGCAGTTCATCTTCCTCCCTGTGTACTTTCCATTTGCCTTCCTGGGTAAGTATGCAAACTCTTCATACAAGCAAGCTGAATGACACTAGTAATGACATAAGGGTCTTTACTGTTCACATAGGAAGACGCTTTATTGGGGTTACAACACCCCAGAAATATTGTCTCACAGAGTTTCCCACAGCAGAAGTCAATTTATAATTCTTAGTGTTTAGAATTCAGCTATAGGTTGTTACTATTATTTTAAGATAATTTAAATGTTCATTTCTTGTTTATCTACAAGTAATTATCATTTCAACACTTTTATTTTCAAATAGGGATTTTAATTGATAATGAAATTTTACAAAGAGTTGAGGATCTGGTGAATTTAATGCTAGGCAATACTATGGAAAGATTACAGTGTTTGAGAGGAAAGAATTATTAAAAACCCAAGGAAGCATTGTGCAGAGGCTTCTCAAATTATAAGTGACTGACATTTGCTTGCTCTCTGCCTGGTTCTCTTTCTTGAGTAACCTGTGGTGTTTGTAGCAGTTACTTTTGAGGTGCTAAAGGGTGAATTGGGCAGTGTAGTAAATCTAGCATTTAGTGCACTAGCTTGATTCAAAATTGATAAAAATTTCCTTCAAGATATATGAATTTGGAGAAATGAGGAATATTTTAGTAGTCTATATGAATAATTAGCAGTGACTTTGAAATCTCTTAAGTGCCTTTTACAGAAATATGCTTCCCAAACAGAAATGTTTGCAAAATAGGGTGGGACAACAAGTGTCTGAAAAGTTTATTGGTGAGAGGTAATTGTAAGGTGAAAATGGAGGGCTGTAGAACATTTGAAAGCAGTACAGTGAGCTCAAACTGCAGAAAACCAAGTTGTAAGTTTGCCCCGCTATTGTAAAAGAACTTCCAGGTACTCTCAGTTGCTTCTGTGTTAAGAATACAAGTTGGTACCAAATTGTGTAAATCAGCTGTGGTGCTTTGTAATATTACCATAGTGAATTTGGAGATTGTATTTTGTGAATGAAAGTGAACTCACTTGTCCATTAAAGAAAATTCAGGGACTTAATTTTGTTTCCTGGATTTCTGGAATACTGTGTACGTTAACAAAATGTTATCTTAATATTAAGAAGAATTGAGTATGAAGAATTGAAGACCAGGCCTCTCTGTAAGTCTCCATATGGTAAGAAAATATGTTTTGATTTTACTGTAGACATTAGATTATCTATCTAAGTTTTGTGTCCAAAATTTTTTATGGAATGCAAATAATTGCATTACTATTAATAAATTGGGAGGTTTGTCCAGTGGGAGCTTCAGGATACGTCACGTACATGACAGGTCAGTTGAAGTGGCTGGAATAAGATGGTTTTTTTTTTTTTATGGTTGAGACAGGGTCCCACCCTATGCCCCTGAGCAAAGGGCAGTGGCTTGGTAGCTCACTGCAACCTCAGACCTAGGCTGCCTCAGCCTTCGGAAGCCTCTGGGATTACAGCTGCCTGCCACAGCATTGGGCTGGGTTTTCCATTTTTTTCATGAGTTGGGGGGGTCTCACTCTCGCTTATGTGAGTCTTAAACTCCTGAGCTCAAGCAGTTTTCCCTCCTCAGTTCCCACAGTGCTGGGATTATAGGCGTGAGCCCAGCAAGATGGTTTTTAAGATTAATTCAGTGCACACCAACATATATAGATTTCAGTGTATTAGTGTTTTTTTTTTTTTTTTTTTGTAGATACCGTGTATCACTTTATTAACCTTGGGAGAGTGCCATGGTGTCACACAGCTCACAGCAACTTCCAACTCCAGGGTTTAGGTGATTCTCTTGCCTTGCCTCCCGAGTAGCTGGGACCACAGGTGCCTGCCACAACACCTGGATATTTTTCTGTTTTGCAGTTCAGCCGAGGCTGGGTTTGAACCTGCAACCTTTGGTATATGGGGCCGGCGCCCTACTCGATGAGCCACAGGCACCGCCCAGTATTTGGTTTTTTAAAAAACTTGTTTGGATGAGAACATACAGTCTTATTTTCATCTTTGAACATACGGTCAAAGTATTCAAAGTGCATTCCTGATTAGTAAAGAACAGCACATTTATACATGTGAGGCACATTATTTTGTTCACCACAAGAAACTTTTAATATTACTTCTTTTCTCATAGAAAAATTCTGACCAGTTCAAAAATTAATATGGGAATTAGTAATATCCAGAATAAAAGCATTCTGATGAGCTCTTGTATTTCTTTGAGATAATCAAGTGACTGCTTCATTAAAATGATATTTTCCAGTACAATCTTGGTCTTTGAAGTCAGTAAAGTAATTTTAAAAAGTCACTTTGACAATGAATTATCAGTTATTTGCATCTAAAACACACTTACTAGATTTGAGACATACCAAAATAAGAATTTTTTTTTTTTTTGAGACAGAGCCTCAAGCTGTCGCCCTGTGTAGAGTGTTGTGGCATTACAGCTCACAGCAACCTCCAATTCCTGGGCTCAAGCAAGTCTCCTGCCTCTGCCTCCCAAGTAGCTGGGACTACAGGCGCC
>CAUYON010200472.1:0-17759 GCA_963573935.1 Arctocebus calabarensis | reverse complement strand
GAGTGCTGCAGGGGGCGGCAGCTGTGGCTCCGTGAGGTCCTCATATTCTGGTTTCCGAGGTTCCGCAGGACGAGCCAATCACAAGCTACTCTGCGTCTGGGAGGCGCGCAGCTTGGTCTTCCTTTATATTGCTGCTGACATGCTGAGGTTGCATTACGTCACACTACCCTTGCTGCAGGGTAGGGGGCCTAATGGAGGGCACGCGCAGGCGCGCGCGCAAGAGAGCCAGGCGCCCGCGCTGGATGTCTGCTTGGAGACTTCACCGACTTGCAGTGGCTGCGGCGCTGGCCGAGTGCGCAAGCCCAGATCTTGGCTCGTCCTTAAGGAGTTTACCTGGGAAGACTTTCTGTTTCTCAGGTTTCCCAAGGGAGACGCCTAGAGGGAGGAGAAGAATTAGTGACTGAGTGGCTACTCTCTGAACCTCTAATATGTTGGAGGCTCTGTCTCAAAAAAAAAAAAAAAAAAGTCTGTCATACCTTCGAATATTTGACGAATTAGGCTGACCAGGGTGATAAGAGGTATGCCTCCCCCCATTAAAACCTGTCTGCATTTTGCAGTTTCCCATGTTTCCCTTCATTCCTTTTTTGTTTCATAATGGTAGACAATTCTATGAAGAAAGCAGAGTGAAGAGAGCTATAGATGGGAAAGATGGACAAGGGACCAAAATGAAAGGGAACACTAAATGTTTCTTGAATGTATCACTTTCAGATTCTCGTCTGCAAAAGGTGGGAGAACAGTGAGATATTCAATGGGTGAGGGGTAGGGAAAAGAGTGATGAGATAATGACCAAAGGTAGGTAGGGACTAGATTGCATTCACAAAAGTGCCTTATGTTTTGAGAGTTTAGTTTTAATTCTGTAAGCATTTGGAATTGATAACAGTGTTTAAGCATGGAAAGATTAAGATCCTGAAAAAAATAAGGTAACTCATTACCTTTATGTAAATTATTTGATTATTCACAAATAAAACATGATATTGTTCTACATTCTACTTTCCTTGAGTCTTTATAACCTAATACATTGCCAAAGGTTTTAAGAAAATTATGGAAGATAGGATGTCAAAGTACAGTTCATTGTAGACCAGGATTTAGCAAACTTCCTCTGTAAATGGCTAGGTAGTAAATCTTTTATTTTTCAAAATAATTAGTAGTAAGTAAAATATTTTTGAAGGCTAAAGAATCTCTTTCACAACTACTCTGCCACTGTAGCCGAAAAGAGGCCATAGGCAATATGTATATAAATGAGTATGGCTGTGTTACAGTAGAATTTTATTATTAAAAAATAATAATATTATTATTTATTTTGAATTTTATAAAATTCAAATGAATTTGAATTTTAATTCATTTTAATATGTCATGAAAAATTATTCTTCTTTGAATTTTCCAATTATTATTATAAAAATGTAGAAACTGTTCTTAGTCACAGATCATAAAAAAACAGGCAGCAGTCCAGATTTGGAGTGGGTAGTTTGCCCACCCTGTATGTATTATTTATTTATGCCTTTATTTTCTCTCCTCATTAAGAAAGGTATTTTTCTGAGTGTATTTCCATAAATGACATTTTCCTATATTGGATACCCTGGGAAATACTACTTAATAATTTTTTCCTGGTGACAATTCCAACAGGACACTAAAAGAAGAAAGCTGAGAAGGATGTGGAGTTTTTACATCAATCGGCTTCATGAATGGTACCCTGTGGTAGATAATTTTTATAGCCTTAACCATCCTTGCTTCTCCCTCTTTCTCCAAACAACTGGGCAATCAAAATTTCCTGAAAATTCTACCTCCTTAATATATGCAGAATTCACACACCCTTTCCCAGTCCTAATACATTACCTTGTTCAGATTCACATCCCTTCTTACCTGGATTGCTGCAGCACCCTACTATTACATCATTAAATCTGAAATGTCCAATTTCTAATCAAAAGTTTAGTTTGTTCTATCTTTAACAAGAAACTGCAATAATCAAAGTATGCGCCTAAACAATTGACACAGTTTTGTCATCTTAATGGTAGTTTGTTTATGCCAGCAGCGACAAAACCTGATGAGTAAGTGGTGATGAAATCTCAAAAGGCGCTTTCTCCACTGCTTGTTGAGAACTGAATATTTTTCCTTGAAAAAGATAGTCCAAATCCTGGAATATGAAGGATGATAAAGAGTTTCTAAGTCTAGCTTCTATAATTTAAGCAATGTTGTTTGTGTCAGTGTTGTCTTGCTAGAAGATTGGTCTGTCGCTATTGATCAATCTCTACTGCTTAATTGCAAGCATCCTCATCATGTCATCCAATTGGTTGCAGTAGACATCTGCTATAAACGATTGACCAGGTTTTGTGAACTTATAGTGGATAGTGCTAGCACTGGACCACCAGACACATTTAGCTGTTTTTGATGAATATTCAGTTTTGGACTGTGTCTTAGCACTTCATCTTTATCCAATCATTGTTCCAAACACTTGGGATTGTCAAAAAGAATCCATTTTTCATCACTGTAGCAATACAGCGTAGAAATGTATATGTGATTTATGTTGTGACAGTAGAAAAAGGCAAGTTTCAAGATAATTTCCCTGTTGATAGTCATTTAATTCACACATGACTCATTTACCTAATTCTTTATCTTGGTGATTTGTTTCAAATGGTATAATATTGTTAGAACAGTAACATCAAACCTTGCTGCTAATTCAAGCATAGGTTGAGATGAGTGCATTTCCACTACAGCTTTCTGCTCATTATCCACCTTGGTCTCAGGTTGCTCAGATGGCTCATTTTCTGGATCAAAACCATCAGAATGAAACTTCTCAAACCATAGATGTACTATGTATTCATTAGTCACATCTCTCTCAAACACATTGTTGATTTTTTGAGGTGTATGCATCATTGGCCTCATGATTGAACTAACTCATATTCAGAAATAACACAAATTTTTCATTTATCCATGGTTTCAGAAAAGTTACTGTAAAAAAAATTTGAAAGGGAATCACAAGCCTCAACATGCATTTGAAAGAGTGCAGGTGTACTTTCACAATAAAGAAATAAAATAAGAAGTGCCAAAGTGAAATGTCAGAGATCTCAGTTGTCAAACTTAGAACCCAAGGAAATCGGACTTTCATATTTAATAACTTAGCAATTCCTCTGTACCTTTACTCACCAAATCCCTAAACTAAAAATCACCAAATCAGAAAAATTTGTCAAATCAAGCCTCCCCTCTTCATCCTCACTTCAGCGGAAGCCCTCACCAGGGTGGCAGTTGTGATAGTCTTCTGACTCATTTTCTGCTACAAGTCTCTCTACTCCATTGATATCTTTCACAGTGCAGTGTCTACACCACCAGAGAATTAACTTGCATAACAAAACAAACAAAACTGATTAAGTTACTCCTCTGCTTAACTGTTGCTATCAGTTCTTACTAGAAGTCAAGGGTGACACTCAGGCAAGGGGCAGGAAAATTGTGGGAATCTAAGCTGGGCAACAGTGGAGAAGATTATCCAACATATACCCTTTAGATATTTGGTCAACATTTATTTAAATGAGGAAATTGACTACTTTTTAGAAGAACTGTTAAAATGGGTGTTTATGCTATGTTTAAAAATAGTATTGTTTTTATATTCATTTTCGAAGTTTCATGTTAGCCCCAAGACCAATAATATTAATTAGGTGGTATTTATTCCATAATTTATACTTTGTGTTGTAGCTTGCTTACTTTCCCCAGTAATTTTGGCAAACTAAGAATGTTGTAATATGGTACATTTAAAAACCAATGTTGCTGTCTCCTCTTCCTCATGTGCTTCTGGAGTCATAGTTTGTTGTCAGCTATATTCTCTTTAATCTCAACCTCATCTATGAAAATTCTTATCCTTCCTGCTTTCATTATAAACCAGACAACTCCCAAGGACATAAGCTAAAATACATTAACATAGGTATATTTTGAATCATACCCTGTAACTGAATACTATTGTACACTATCAACACTCAACATTTATATTTATATTTACAAGTACATTGACTATTTAATTGCTTTGGGTTGATTTGAAATGAAGGAGTCAGGTTTCATTTGTAAATCATATAATTTTACTAGGTATGCTAACACAATACAATTTCTTGGTAGTAAGAATGGGGTGGTGGGGAAAGTGAGTCCTACAATAATAGACAATAAGGCAAGCCACACTCAATATGCCAATACAGAGTCATATTCATATTGTGAGCTGCAATTTAGTTTCAGAAAAACAATATAATGCATAACATTAAATTAATGCTACTAATTTATTACTTTTGTTGTTTATTGTGTGGTTTTATAAGATATTGTATAAGTGGCATAAGCCCAATGCATTCATTTATACGTTGCTCTATGTTCATATTTAAGTAACATCATAATAAAACTACAGTAATTTAAATTAACTTGCAAGTATAATTTTTCTTTAAAATATACAATTATAAAAAAATAAAAAATGACACACAAAATATTTATAAATACTATCCTACATAAAAAAAAAAAACCCAAGACTCATTGAGTGGAGAGCTAATTCTAGATTTGATATAAAAAATAAATAAAATGAGATTGTGTCACACTGTTGTGTCAGAGAACAGGGAAACCATAAAAAACTAATGTACTTATGTCAAAAGTACACAGGAGTACCAAAAAAGTAATAGTAACTGCTAAATAGTGGTGATACATTAAATATATAAAATTTTCTGAGTTTATTAATGGTACCAATAGAAAGAGAAAACCTTATTGGTACCATATGAAGCACAAAGAACATCAACTTTTACTCTGATCATTAGCAATTAAAAGAAAAACTGAGAATTTTATTCTGCTTTCCCTGTTCAGTTTCAGAACAACCCCAAAGCCCTAGTTTGATAAGATAAAGTTCTCTTTTTACATGAAATACAATTAATAAATGTAGAAGAATTCCAGAAATAAATGTAGAAAATCACAAATTTACAATCTCTAATGAAGTAACAGATCCAGGCAACAATCATCAGTGGGTGAAACATGAGATGAAAGACTGATGGAAAACTTTATGAAGGAATTCAGGGTATCATCACCCGAACTCTCTAATCAGTTTCTCACCAGCTTTTGGTGTTGTCACTGTTTTTTATTTCAGCTGCTCAGATAGGTATATAGTAATATCTCATTGTAGTCTCAATTTGCATTTGTATGATAGCTAATTATTACCAATTTTCACATTCTTATTTACCATAACCTCTTTGATGATGTATCTGTTCAAATTCTTTGCTCATCTTATAATGTAGTTGTTTCCTTATTGTTGAGTTTTAAGAGTTTTAAAAATACATATGCTGGACACTAGTCCTTTATTAGATATGTGATTTGCAAATATTTTCTACACATTATTACCTGGTACATTCATTCTTTTAATGATTTCTTAGGCAAAGTAAAAGTTTTTAGATTTGATGAAGTCAAATTCATCAATTGTTTCTTGTATACTTTGTGTTAGGTGTTAGTTTTAAGAACTCTGCCTAATTTCAGCTCAAAATGATGTTCTTTTTTTCCCAAAAGTTTCTCATTTTAGTTTTTATTTTTAAATTTGTGATCTGTTTTGAGTTAGTCTTTGTATAAGGTGTGAAATTTAAGCTGAGGTTCATTTTTATGCATATGCATGATCAAAAGTTACATTTGTTACAAAGACAATTCTTTCTCCAATGAATTGCTCTTGTACTTTGCAACACATCAATTGGGTATTTTTATGTAGATGCATGTCTGTCCTATTATTTGCCCCCATTTCACCAATATCACTCTGACTTGATTATTTTAGCTTTATAGTAACTTCTGAAATTGGGCAATTGGGCAATGTGATTCCTCCACCTTTTTTTTCAAAGTGGAATCAACTGTTATGGTTCCTGTGCCTTTCCATATAAATTTTAGTATCTACTTGTTTATACCTACAGAAAATTCTGCTGGGATTTTGGTTGAAATCTTGTTAATCTATAGATATCTTTGGGGGAGAATTGACATCTTCACTATGATGATTCTTCTATACATGAACACAGTGTGTCCATTAATTTAGATCTTGGATTAATTTCATCAGTGTTTTGTCATTTTCAGCATAGACATTCTGTATGTGATTTGTTAGGTTTATACCTAAGTATTTAAAGTTTTGGAGCTATTGTAAGTGGCATTTTTAAAAATTTTAGTTTCAAATTGTTCCTTTTATTTAGTTATAAGCAGTTTGAATATGACATGTCTGAGCTTGGATTTCTTTAGGTTTATCTTGTTTAGGATGCACTCAGCTTGTTTTATTTTATTTATTGTGGCAGAAACACTTAACTAAGATCAACCTTTTAAGAAATACCTAATTAGATAATACAGAATTATTAACTAAAGGTGCATTGTTGTATGGCATATTTATAGAACTTAATCATTTTGCATAACTGAAACTTTATGCCTGTTGAACAGCAATTACACATTTCCCACTCCCCAACCTCCTAGTAACCATTATTCTATTCTCTGAATCTGTGAACTTGACTGTTTTAGATATCTCATTTAAGTATAATCATATAGAATTTGTACTTTCTGACTGGCTTATTTCACTTAGCATAATGTCCTCCAGGTTGATTCATTTTCTTGCAAATGGCAGGATTTCCTTTGTTTTCAAATTTCAACAGTATTCCTTTGTATGTATATACCACATTTTATTTATTAATTCATTTGTGGGTGGAGATTTAGGTAATTTATGTATGTTGGCTATTGTGATAAATACTGACGTGAACATCAGTGTGCAAATAATCTCTTCAAGGTGCTGATTTCAATTATTTTAGATATATACCCAAAAGTGGGATTGCTGACTCATATGATAGTTCTATTTCTATTTTTTTGAAGAGCTTCCATGCTATAGTCCATAATGGCAGTAACAATTTGCATTCCCACTGACAGTATATAAGACCTGTCAATACTTGCTATCTATATTTTTTGACAATAGCCATCCTAACAAATGTGAGGTGATTTCTCACTGTGGTTTTGATTTGAATTTCCCTGATAACTAGTGATACTGAATAGTTTTTTCATATAGGGGCCATTTGTATTTCTTCTTTGGAGAAATGTCTATTCAAGTCCTTGGCCTATTTTTAAATTATTTTTGTTTTATTTTCTTTTCTTTTGTCTGCTGTTGAGTTGTAGAAGTTCATTATATGTTTTGGATATTAAACCCTTATTAGATTTGAAAATAGTTTCTCCTATTCCTTAGGTTGCTTTTCCACTCTGTTTATTATTTTCTTTGTTGTGTAGAAGCTTTTTAGTTTGCTGTAGTCCTACTTGGCTATCTTGGCTTTTGTTGCTTGGGCTTTTGATCTCATATCCAAGAAATCATTGCCAAGACAAAAACCATAAACTTTTCTCCTAGGAGTTTTAAAGTTTTAGAGTCTTTTGTATAAATCCTTAATTCATTTGTAGTTGATTTTTGTGTATTGCATAAAATAAGGGTTTCATTTCATTATTTTCTATGTGGAGATCCAGTTTTCCTGGCACCATTTTATCATTTACCTATTGTGCATTCTTAGAACACTTATTGAAGATTAGTTGGTTGTATATGTGAGCATTTATTTCTGGACTCTGTATTCTGTTCTGTTGTTTTATATGTCTGATTTTATGCCATTACCACAATTTTATGCATTGTTCTCATTCTCATATAGCTTTGTTCTATATATTGAAATCACAAGTTTGGTGCCCCCAATCTTGTTTTTACTTCAATGTTGCTTTGGCGCTTCAGTATTTTTTGAGGTTGCCTGTGAATTTGAAGTTTGTGTTTTCTATTTCTATAAAAAATGTCATTGGGATTTTGATAGGGACATCAGGGAATCCATAGATCATTTTGAGTAGTATGGACATTTTAACAATGTAAGTCTTCCAACTCATGAACATGGGATGACTTTCAATTTATTTTTATCTTCTTTAGTCGTTTTCATTGATGTTTTGGAGTTTTCCATTTAAAAGTCTTTTGCCTTCTTTGTTAAGTTTATTTTTAAGTATTTATTCTTTTAGATGCTGTTATAATTGGAATTGTTTCTTCTGATAGTTCATTCTTGTGTATAGAAACATAAGTCATTTGTATCTTATTTTTGTATCCTACAACTTTAACTAATTTATTAGTTCTAACATTTTTTTTTCAGCATTTGTGTGGATTCTAAAGGATTTATAGATATGTCTTCTGCAAACAGATAATTTCACTTCTTCCTTATCACTTTGGATGACTTTTATTTCTTTTTCTTGCCTAATTTCTCTAGCTAGGACTTCCAACACTAGTTCAACGAAGTGGTAAGAGGAAGTGTTCTTACTTTGTTCTTGATCCTTTTCCTTATTGAGTACCATGTTATCTGAGGGCTTGTCACATTTGGCTTTTATTATGTCAAGGTAAAGTCCTTCCATAGGTATTCTGTTAAGATTTTTTTTTAATCATGAAACTATTTGAATTTTGTTGAATCTTTTTTCTGTTTTATCACATTAATTGATTTAATGTTGTATCACATTAATTGATTTGCATATAAGGGGAAAAATTCTGCTTGGTTATATAGTATATGATACTTTTAATGTACTTCAAATTTGGTTTACTAGTATTTTGTTGAGGATTTTTGCTTCTATGTTCATTAGAGATACTGGATTGTAGATTTCTTTTCTGTGGTATCTTTGTGTGGCTTTGGTATCAAGGTAATATTGGGCTCATAAAATGAGTTTGGAAGTGTTTCTTTTTTTTTCTATTTTTTTTTTTTTTTGAGACAGAATCTAACTCCTTTGCCCCAAGGTAGAGTGCTGTGGCGTCATCACAGCTCACAGCAACCTCAAACTCCTGGGCTCAAGTGAAGCTCCTGCCTCAGCCTCACAAGCAGGTAGGACTACAGATGCCTATCACCACAGCTGGCTACTTTTCCTATTTTCAGTAGAAATGGGGGCATCTTGCTCTTGCTTGGTCTGGTCTTAAATTCCTGAACTCAAGCAGTCCTCCCACCTCAGCCTCCCAGAGTGTTAGGATTACAGGCCTGAGCCACTGTGGCAAGCTCTTTTCAGTTTTTCAAAGGTATGAGAAAGATTGGAGTTAATTCTTCCTTAAAGGTTTGGTAAGATTCACCACTGAAATACCTGATCTTGTGCTTTTATTTTTGAGAGTAGTTGATTACTGATTCAACCTCTTGAATGTTACAGCATCCTTTCATTTCAAATTGAAAAATTCTATTTTACATTTTACCAGTCGATTGGATGTGAGTAGGTATAATGATAGAAGTCAAGGATTACTACAAAGTTTCCAGCCTGAAAGAATGGAAAGATGGAATTACTGCAATCTGAAATAGGAAAATCTATAGAAGCAGAAACATTTTTCATGAGTTCAATTATGGACCTGTTAAATTTTTAATGTTTGTTAAATGTTCAAGTAGAGTGTGGAATTTAGGGCTGAAGTCCAGGATAGAAATATAAAATTTCTCTTTCTTTTCACCAAGAAAGAGTATAGATACAGAAGAGAAAGACTGAACTCTAGACAAATAAATTGTTTACAGATCATAAAAATGAGAATAAAGTAGCAAAGGATATTGAGAGAAAGAATAGCAAGGCACAAAGAAAAGTAGGAGAGTATGGTGTTTTGGAAGCTAAGTGAAGAAAGTGTTTCAAGGAGAATGGAGTGATGAACTGCATGAAATGCTACTGATAGTTCAAGTAAGATGGGGACTGAGAATTGACCACTGGATTTAGCAACATTGAGGTCATTGGTGGCCTTGACAAGCAGTTTGAGTGGAGTGGTATGTGTAAAAATCTATTTGGATTGAGTTCTAGAAAGAATTACATGAGTTCAATTGGAAACCATAAATGTAGAAAACTGTTCTGAGGAGTTTTCCTATAAAAGTGTCAGAGAATGGGGCAATAGCTCAAGGGAGAAACAGGGATGTTTAGAGGAGATTACGTTTTTTTTTTTTTTTTTTGTAATATGAGAAATCATAGCACATTTCTGTGCTGATAAGAACTGATCCAGCAGAAATGGGGAAACTAATAATGCAAGTGGGAAAAGGATTACTAGAATTAAATCTTTTAATAGGTGAAAAGTCATGTGCTCTAATGTACATATGAAGGGATCTGACTTACTTAAGAACATGATAATAGCAAGAGGGGAGGCAGAATATATGTGCACTGGTTCAAGTGAGTTGGAAATTCTCTTCTGATACTCGTGGAAAATTTCTCTTTAAAAAAATGTTTCATTATGGAAAAGTCCAAACATTTATGAAAGTAGAGAGAGTAGATTAATGAATCTTCATGTTCTCATCACCCAACTTTAACAATTATCCATTCATGACTTGTTTGTTTTTTATGTAACCCCAATTATACTCTCTTTCTTTACCAGGTAATTTTGAAGTAAATACCATTTATCATATTACAATCATAAATATTTCATTGCATGCCCTAAAAGATGGTGCTTTAGAAATATAATCACATTATTATATCTGAAAAATTAATTACAATTTCTTTTTTTATATTTAAAATTATATTACAAAGCAGTAGTAATCAAAAAAGCATGGTTGTAGTACTATAACCAGACACAAAAACCAATGAAATTGAACAGAAAGCCCAGAAATAAGCCCAAGCACATATGGTAAACTAACCTTTGACAAAGGATACACAATGGCAAAATGATAGTCTCTTCGATAAATTGTGTTGGGCAAATTGGATATCCACATGTAAAAAAATAAACTCAGATCCTTGTGCCATATACAAAAATCAACTCAAAATAAATTAAAGACTTCAATTTCACATCTGAAACTGTGAAACTACTGGAAGAAAACAGGAAAAATGCTACATGAAATTTGTGTTGGAAGTGAATTTATGGACATGACACCAAAAACACAGGCAACAAAAGGAAAAATTATCAAATGGAACTATAATGACATCTAAAAGTTGCAGATTGTTATGGAGGTGCATATGTTTTAGTTATATTGATACCAGAATTTCTTTTTTAGTAGGTCCTTGGTCTCAGTGACTCAAAAAATGAATCCATGGACCACAGATCAGTGGTAAGACAGTATTTATTTTATAGAAAGGAATACATAGAAAAAGCACCACAGGTATTGGCAGAAGGAAAAACCCAAGTGGGAACAAAAATATCTCTCTGTCTCTCTCTCTCCCCCTAGGTTCTTTGTCTAGGGAGTATATTTAGTCACCTGGGTCCTTTGTAGTTACATTTGGCTAGGACTTGGTAACGAATGGATGCAGTCCCTTCTGCTGGAGCAAGAGCAATGAGTGCATTAATGAATGTATACAGTCCCTTCTGCTAGGGGCAAAGTGAATGAACACATTCATAAATGGATACATTTCCTTCTGCTAGGGGCAAGGTGAATGAACTCATTAATGAATGGATACGGTCCCTTCTTGAAATTGGCCAGGCCTAGGAAACTTACATGAATTAACCAGGCTGGGGAAATGGAGGCTTCCTGGTTTAGCTGCAAATGCAAGGGGAGGGAAACAGAGACCAGGGGTGGGGACACCACTGAGCTCCTTGAGCTGGAAACTGGGTGTGTCCCCCAGCAGTTGTCCAGCCCCTCCAGCCACTGGATCCTCATGAGACACCCCCCCAACCGCCAACCCATTGATTCCTCTGTTGGCTGCCTTGTACCAACATCCCCAGGGCAGAGACTGCAGGTCTTCCCCTCAGTTCTGGCTATGCTCACTGGGGCACCACTCACCTTGTATCAATTCTCTGTCTCTGAGTAGAAACTCTAGGTGCTGTTAGAAGAAAAGGGTGAAGACCATCCAACTGCTTCCTGCTGCATCGAGTGATGAGTTAAGGGGGCAGTTAGTGTTTCTCCAGAGGGAGGGTGATCCAGGAGTCCACAACAGAATCAGGTCTTGGACTGCAAATATCTTTACTGTTTGCGGCTTGATTACATATTTTCTGGAAGATACCTATCTGATTAACACATTAAAAGGCAAGGGTAGAACAGTGAGAAGAGGGGATTAATTACAGTGTCAGTGGTATCAGGTTGGAAAAACAAAGTCAGTGATATTACAAGAAAACTATAATTAACACTTTCCTTGCTATCTTCTAAAAAATAACTTCAAATTTTCTTTAGGCTCACAAGTGTAGATAGACTGTGGTTGATTCTCTTCATGGTCCATTTCTGTGGGAGGTGGTGGATTCCAGGATTTTTACTTGTGAATGATGTATCCAGGAATATATTCTCATAACTTTAACAGCTGTAGAAGAAGATAATAGAAAAAGAACCTTCCCAACTTGGGGCCAGGGAAGGCGATTTGGAGGGAAGAGTTTTGACCACATGTAGATCTCCAGGAGAGAAAAGCTCTTTTAGTGTTGAATATAAAAATGTAGTTTGGAGGTTTTTAAGGATTTGTTGAAATTAATCTAAAGAAGTAATATGTTTTACTAATTCTGTAGTTTCTTGATCTAACAATAAATCTTTAGTTAAAAAGTGTCTTCCATAAATAATTCAAATGGGCTACAACCAAGACTCTGTAGTAAATTTCTTATTCTAAGGAGAACAATGGAAAATAATTTAGTCCAAGGGAGATGAGGCTTTCGAGTTAGCTTTCATAAATGACTGCTTCATTTATAGTGAGGAGGTCTTGTACTAGTTTCCAAGTCCTGTTTGCTTTGACACTCCTAGAATAGGAGTGTTACAATGGCTATTGCAAGGTATTAATAATTTCTGTCCTTTTAGATTCTGTATTATTGGTATTAGCTCATTCTTAGCTTCTGCTTTTAGAGGATATTGTTTTTCACTGGGATAGATGGTGGGATTTTAAAACTTAATTTGGACTGGTTGAGCGTGTCTTGCTCTTCCCACCCGTCCTTCAGTAGCCCATTCTTCAGGGTTAATTTCTATCTCTAATAAGGGAAGGCATAGTTTAGGTTCTTGTCCCATATTCTTGTAAATGGTTGTTCCTGCTTTAGTTAATATGTCTGTCACCGAAAGGGGAGCATATTGAGGTGTATTATTCTTTTCAGGCATGAGTAGGAAGGTGTAAGAGAACAGCCAGTCACCCAATTGCAGCTTAAAGTCTGAGAGGAAAATTTAGTAACTGGCTTTCTACACACCCTCTGTGTAGTTACAGATTTGAGGGATAGAAGACCAGAGTTAGAGTACAGCAAAGTTTGCTCCAGTGTCCAGAAGAAATTCTTTCTCCTGGCCCTCCACTATGAGTCAGACCCAGGATTCTTGAGGGGTGATGACACAAGCCAGAGTCATGAGAAACTTGCCCAGGCACCCTCAGTCCAGTTTGGAGGCTGATGGGATCACTGTCCCAGGAGGATTTCACCTCTGAGGACAGGTTGCCTTCCAGTGGTTACCCTTTCATTTTGTACAGGGACCCGGTGGCTTGCCCAGCCAATGGTGCTGTCAGGGGCAATTTCTCTTGAAGCCCAGTCTGACCACATTAGAAGCATTTGTTCTTAGCTCCTCTGGCTTCCCTCTGCCCCTGAATGGTGCCTGGTTATCGGAGTGCCATTACTAGAGCTGTCATTCCTTTTCTATCCCTTCTCTCTTTTTTCTCCTCTTTCTCCTGATCTCGATTATAAAAGACCACTGTGGCCATCATAAGAAGATTCTCCAGGTTATGATCCTGGCCTACAGTCAATTTCTGGAGTTTTTAAAAAAAAATGTCTGGGACCACCTGAATGATAAATTTATCTTTTAAAATAATTTGCCCTTCTAAGGAGTTGAGTGTCAATTGAGTGTGTTTTCTCATCCCCTCCCTGAGCTGCTCAAGAAAGGCTAAGAGACTCTCATTTTGCTCTTGATAAATAGTAGACAACTTAAAATAATTCATAGACTTTTTCTTGGATCGACATAAACCTTCCAGGATACATGTTACAAAATGTTTACACTACCAGTCACCTTGTTTTTCAGGGTCTCATTCAGGATCCTCAAAGGTAACTATCTGTCTTCCCATGGGTTATCTATCCCTTCACTCAGAGGATATGCTGCTATCAGTATTGGATATGAACCACAAATCACCCCACTTTCTAACCTCATCTAAGGCTTCCTTCAATTTTCTCATTAAAAGTTAACGTTTGAGGGTGGCACCTGTGGCTCAAAGGAGTAGGGTGCTGGCCCCAAATACGAGAGGTGGTGGGTTCAAACCCAGCCCTGGCCAAAAACTGCAAAAATTTTTTTTAAAAAGTTAACATTTGCTCTAGTAGTAGCATTACATCTTTCCAAGAGAGGTCAAAGCTTTGTCCTAACCCTTTGAGAAATCTGTGTACCTATCTGGGTCATCAGAAAATGTTTCTAAATCAACCTTAATTTGTTTTAAATCTGCCAGAGAACATGGAGTGAATATGCATACTTTTCCCCTTTCACCACTCTCAGTCTCAACCAAGTGACACAAAGAAGGATACAGTTGCTTTCTCAGGGTCCCAACAGGAACAGAAGAATCTCTGGGAATAGACTTCTTCTTGGGGTTTTCTAAAGGCATGGAGGAAGGTACGGGAGAAGTAGATGGTGGTTTTGAACTAGGTGGTGACAGCGTCTCTCTCAGGAATCCCTGGTCTTTTGGGGAAGTTATTGCAGCCAGGAGAGCTGAATCTATCTGACAGGTTTTACACGGTTGGGAGTTGTCCCTGAGAAAATAGAAAGCTTGCACATAGGGTACTTCAGACCACTTCCCTTCTAGTTTACAAAAAATATATATATATAATTGAAAAGTGGTATCATAATTCAGAATACCCTCCAGTAGCCATTGTTCACCATTGGAGAGTTGATACTGAGGCCAGGGGTGGGTGCAGAAGAAAACCATACATTTTATTTTCAGCGTCTGGAGATTAAACTTGTCCCAGTGCTTCAGAATACAGCCCCACAGGGTGTTCTCTTGGTGAGAGAATATGTTACCCATCTGTGGGAAAGAATAAACATCCAGTATTTTAATCAATCCCACCCTCTGTGTTCCTGGGTTGTCAAAGCATCCTATGACCAACCCAAGAAGCCTTCCAGCCAAACTAAAGGAAGCATCCTTTTGATGCTTGGGGAAGCATCCCTGAGGACAGTGGCCTTCCCCGTCCCTTCACTTGTTTAGATTTAGCGCAATTACCAGTGTAGCGCTTTGTTCCTGTGGACTCTCCTATGCTTATTATTTGCTGGCTGCACAGCCTGTTATCTGGGAGCCTGGTCCCACTTGATGCAACTATAAGTTCTTTCCCTTGCTGTACCTGCCATTGAGTATATACCTGTTAATCAAAGTGGTGGTGAGCTCCACTCCAGCACTGTGCTTGTACGTGTAACCCTTTATAATTTTTACAAGCTTTTTCTAAATTCCCAGTAACAAAGGAAAATCAGCTTTCTATCATGAGTAAGCCTTAAATGCTACATATTCCAACTTCCCATTCTTTTCCCAAAATTAGCAAGGCAACAATAATTAAACTCAGTAACAAATCAGGATTGAAAGACACTTTGAAACTGTTGCTTTAGAATCAGTTACAACTAGCTGATTTCTCAGAAAAACCTGGAATTATTTTAAACTTTCCTATTTACACAAATAAACCAGAATAAAATCAAATACCCAGGGCCGTTTTCTTTCCACTTCATCTTTAAGAGACTTTAGCCTAGGGTTTAGGGCCATTCTTTCCTTGGCAGTTTGCTCCAGGCTTCTCTTCACAGGCTCCTGGTTTAAGCTGGGTAGGGAAGTCATTTTGCCTTTTATTTGGAGCTGACTTCTAGACCTCTGTTAACATGGTTCGGCATTTTTTTTTCTTCTCAAACAAGCAAAAAAGTCGATTGAATTCAATTTTACAATGAAAGGCAATAAAATGGACCTTATAATATATCCACAACATCTGAAGCACACTTACAACATCTGAAAATATCAGAATAAGCAAGTACAAACTTAACTATATGCATAAAACAATCCTTTACCAACATTCAAACAAAGCACGCAGACTACAAGGAGAGAGAGAAAAGCAGCAGGGATCTATAGAGATAAATAGAAAAATTTGGGGACCATGGAAGAGAAGAGCAGATAGTAAAAGAGCTGGAAGAGCATGTTTTTTTCAGAAAGCCCTCCAGTGCCTTGGTGTGTGAACCACTAATGGGGACCCCACAACCATTGCTGGGAACCTCTGGGTGCTACTTCTTTGCTTGGCTCTCTACCAGAGAAAAAAGGGTGAATACAGAATAGGTTCAAAAGCTTTCTAACATTCTCTTTGGTTCTTTTCTAGAGGCAAGGGGAATTAGAAAGTTCATCCCCTAGCAGCCTCTTGCCTGTGACCCAGAGGTCAGCAACTGCACTATGCACTTTTATGGGCTGATAGGCATCAAAATTATTGATTTCCATTATTGTAACCATAGAGAAAAATAAGATAGAGGTAAGTGGTCTTATTCCTTACCACAGATCTTCTATCCCAGACAAGCTCCCAAAATATGATGCTGGAATTTCTTCTTCAGTAGGTCCTTGGTCTCGATGATTTGAAGAATGAATCCACGAACCACAGATCAGTGGTAAGACAGGATTTATTTTACAGAAAAGAATATAGAGAGAAGGTACCAGAGCTCCTGGCATTAGTAAAAATGCAAATATATTCTTTGTGTAGGGGTACATATAATCACATGGGTACTTTGTATTTGCATTTGGCCAGGACTTGGTAACAAATGTATGCAGTCCCTTCTGTTGGGGGAAGATAAATGAGTGAATTAATGAATGGATACAGTCTTGTTCATGAAATTGGCCAGGCCTAGGAAACTTACATGAAATTGACTAGGCCCAGGAAATGGAGGTCTCCCTGTTCAGCCACAAATTCAAGGGGAGGGAGACAGAGGCTGGGGGTGGGACGGAAACACCCCTGAGCTCCCTGAGCTGGCAACCTGGGGGTGTCCCCCCCAGCAGTTGTTCAGCCCCTCCAGCCACTGGATCCTCATGTGATACCCCTCCACCCTCCAACCCACTGGTTCTTCTGTTGCCTGCTGAGCACCAACACCCTCAGGGTGGAGACTGCAGGTCCTCCCCTCAGCTCTGTCTATATGGACTGGGGCACCGCCCACCTTATGTCAATATAGTTGGCTTTTTGTATGATTAAAGTGAGTTATAGGTGTGTCCTTCACCCAGAGGGTGTGTTATATACCCATGCAATGTACCCATTGGTTGGAAATTTACCTATCCCCTTCTCTTCTTCCTCCCAACTTAAATTTAATTGAGTTTTGCTTCCATATGAGCATAGAGGTGTTGATCAATTAGTTCTAATATAGTACTGAGTACATGTGGTGTTTGTTTCTCCATTCTTACAATATTTCACTTAGAAGTATTGTCTCCAATTCCTTCCAGTTTGTTCAAAAGATACTAGATCTCCATATTTGTTCATGGTTTAATAATATTCCATGGTATATACATACATATACATATATACATAATAATTTATTAATCTATTCATTTAGTGAAGGGATCTTAGGTCGTTATCGTATCTTTACCATTATGAATTGTGTTGCTATAAACATTTGAGTGCAAGTATCTTTATGATAAAATGTCCCCCCCCACTTTGGGTAAATATGTAATAGTTGGATTGCAGGATGTAATGATAGGCTTATTTTTAGTCCTTCCTTCCTTCCTCCTTCCTTTCCTTTCCCTCTCTCTCTCTTTCTTTCTTTGCTTCTTTCTTTCTTTCCTTCTTTCCTTCCTTCTTTTCTTTCTTTCCTTCTTTCTTTCCTTCTTCCCTCCCTCCCTCCCTCCCTCCCTCCCTCCCTCCTTTCTTTCTTTCTTTCTTTCTTTCTTTCTTTCTTTCTTTCTTTCTTTCTTTCTTATCATATCTTTACCATTATGAATTGTGTTGCTATAAACAT
>CAUYON010200454.1:0-35660 GCA_963573935.1 Arctocebus calabarensis | reverse complement strand
TTTTTTTTTTTTTTGAGACAGAGCCTCAAGCTGTCACCCTGGGTAGAGTGTCGTGGCATTACAGCTCACAGCAACCTCCAATTCCCGGGCTCGAGCGAGTCTCCTGCCTCTGCCTCCCAAGTAGCTGGGACTACAGGCGCCCGCCACAACGCCTGGCTATTTTTGTTTGGGTTGCAGCCGTCATTGTCGGCTGGCGGGCCCAGGCTGGATTCGAACCTGCCAGCTCAGATTTACATGGCTGGCGCCTTAGCCTGCTAAGCCACAGGCACCGAGCCTAATCTTCTAATATTTCTATGAACAGGCATTGCTGTTAGTATTCTCATTTTCCAGATAAGACTGAGGATCCAAGAAAAAAAATTAAGTCATTTGCCCAATATCATACAATTAGCAAGGCCAGGGCTAATTTAAGAATTCAATCTAGGTCTGCCTCCCCAGGCTACCCTCCCTGACACCACAGGGGTGAGGATGGAGGGCTTCCTAACATGAAATTTTCTTGCTTTTATTCTGCAATCTTCGATGTGCCTTCATTTGTTTGCAACCCTTGAACACAGCTGTCTGATATCACCGTGGTCTGAGACTCTTAGCTTCTGGCAAATAGGAGCCCCACCTAGTTCATACACTCCAAAAGAGGAATGCATGCTAAATGAACTGATATATGCAAAAAAAGATTCAAACCCTATAAGTCTATGCAAATATCAAGTAGAAGACTTTACCCAATGTCTCTGTAATGCATTTTGAAGGGCTATCCCTTATAAAAAAAACTAACAACCCGGGAAATCATCAAGACAAACTTTTCCTTCTTTTAGTGTTTTTCTTTAGCCTATACTTACTACTGCAGACATTAGTTTTAGTTAGTTTTACAGTTTTACTGCCTTAAAAACAGGACTCAGATCAAAATCTAAACATGAACTTGGCCCCTGACAGTGGTTTTCCTGATGGCTTGTGGAAGTCATTGCTCTCAGAGCTTCCATTTCCTCCTCCCATTAAGCAAAGGAAATGGGAGGAAAACAGCAATTCCACAAGTTCTGTGCAAAGGCCTCGTGCACTTTTAAACTTTCATAACTGCAGTTGTTGGTGTGACAAAAGCAAACTGTAGACAGGATCTAAAGGCAAATTTATGAGCATTTGGGGAAGTACATTTCTTAGCGGGTCATGCTGTCTTCTGCCAAGATTCTGTGACAAACCAAAGGCGCAAGAAGGGGTGAGAGGGGAGCTGGGCCCTGCGGTTGGCAGTCAGGCTTCATACCCGCCAACAGAGGGAATTTAATCTGCCTGGCGATGCTTTTACTTGCTGTTTTTATAACTAAGTCATCTGAGTTTAAAGGATAAAAGTTAAAAGCTGCGTAGGAATTTTATCAAGAGCCTATACTTTCCCAGACCAAGTTGATATTGGAAAGACTCTGGTGTTCCAGCCAGAGGACAGGACCCGAGCATGTGTTTCCCATACCGCAGTGAACATTTCAACTTGCTCCCTTCAGCCCAGGCTCCCAGGTCTTCGGGTCCTACTGAAAGATAACCCACGAAAGACAGATCTACCGCCACAACCACCAATACACAAGTAGAAGAGAGGCAAATAAAACCTCTGCGGTCAATACTTGAACATTAAGGACATCAAGGATTGCTGATTTAAGGAAACCCTACAACAGAGGTGGTATCCAGAAAAATATACTGGATAAAAAACCATTTTCCTTGTTCTTCTTGGTCTATATTTGCAGAAATACTATGAGTGACAGAGTCTGCCTTTTAACACAACATGAATAAAATAATACTCATAGTAACAGTGCCAGGCCCTGTATGTACTGTGCCCACAGAGTGTCCCCTACAAGAGCGCACTACCATTATCCCATTTTACAGAGGGTAGACTGGGCCCAGCCTGTTCACCTGGTTGTGAACAAGGAACAAAGACTCGACCCACATCTGTTGAACTTTAAAGTCTTTATCTTTGTCTAGATCCTTCTACTCCAGGATTTCTAAGTTTCAGCATAATTATCCTATAAGTACTTGACTTCTTGGTTAAATGATCAAACTTGGAAGCACAGACACGGAGTATGCAATATACCTGCTCTATAACATAGCTCAGCCACAGGCATCACAGGCCACTGACCTCCTGGAACTGAGTGTCAAAATACAGCAATAGGGGCTCCATTGCAGGCCGAGGAGTGGGCAGATGGGGGAATATCTTGGAGAGGGTGTTAGTAGGACATAAAGCATCCCCGTCTATCTTATGCTATCTGGGCGTGCAGCCATGTTGGGTACCAAGCAGAAGATGAAGTGTCTCTCAGGAAAACTCAGGATACTCCCAGACCCAGGAAGAGTTGCACTGGCTTTTTGTGAATCCAGCTGGAATCTAGGTCCACTTGCCATCTCGACCCAGGCCCTCTGCCTCCACCTCTGCCATGGCCCACCCTGCCCTTCTCTTGAAGTTCACCTCTACTTCCCCGCCACATGTGCAGCATAGGTGTTTACCTGCCTCATCACTCTCTGGCTTCAACACAGAGGGTCTGCCCACAGCAGGACCCTGACTTGATATCCATCTGCTCAGCTACTATCAAAACTAGGGTAGAGTACTGAGCCCAGAAGCCACACTTCCCAGCTCAGTCCCAGAAGATGCTGCACAAGCAACAAAACTTTGCTAAGCTCACTTTCTTCCTTCATAATATGCAAGGAGTTATCCTTGTTCTGCCCACTTCAGGTAGAAAAATATTAAGGAGGTAATGCCCCCATAAGGTGGAGGCACTATAAAAGGTCTCTAGAAGTAATGAAATCCTTAAGTGGGCACAATTCCTAGCAGAGAGTAAACAAATGCTTATTAATTTGCTTTAAAAAAAAATCTTATTTTCACAGCTACAGCATGAGGTGCCAGAGGCAGGCAATATACTCTTGCATCCCCTGAGCACCTTATTCTTGGGAATGGGCTGCAGGACAGTCTGTGGGGCAAGCAATACTTTCTCACTGCAAGCATAAAGCACCTGCTGTCCTTAGAGAGCATACTAACCCCATCCCTTATCCCCTGCTCCAGAGCAAGGTAGGTTCTTTGAAGGTATTTCCTTCAGTAGATGGGATTAATACATATTCCCAGACCTAGTCCTTCAGGTTATCAAAGGTCAATGAAGACCCACATTTGGGAAGGACTGGCAATTATATTACCTAGCTGGAAAGGGACTTGACCTGTGGCCCTGGCTGAACAAAGAGGTCCAGGCTGCCCTTGGATTTCTCTTAATCAAGGAGAGAAAAAACAAAACAATAAAATGAGCTGCTGAACCAATTTGGAACTCTGCTCTCCAGGACTCTTCAGTCATTCTCATGTTTTAGGGATTTTCTGCTTTTTTAAGCAAATAACTTCAAGAGGAGAGGGAGGAATGACATTATTCGGGGACATAAAAGTGCTGAGTTCCAAAGCCAAAACAAATCTGAACATGGGAACGAGACAGACCATGTTGTTTCTTGAAACTGAAGCCAACCGCATGCATGACTTGTCAAGAGCTCGTTTATCAATGAAAAATAACTGACAGATGAGTTTCCTACAAGCACTCCCATAATTCTCGCTACCGTTCATGTCATTTTAACCCATCCAACACCATGAAAAAAGAGCTTGCTACAAACTAGAACTTGCTGAATACATTTAAAAGAAAAGAAGGCAAGGAAACTAATACTTACTGGGCAGGCAGAGCTGGATACTGCCTTCTCCTCTAAAGCAGGGCAACAGAAAGAATAGGCAAAGCCAGAGAACAACAAGGGGACAGCAAGGGGCCCCAAAGATAATCTACTGTAATGTTAAGCCACTTAGCCTAAGACAACCGTGACCTGTTCTTCAGTCAGACTTAGTTTATACATATGTTGAATTTATTCAAACAGTGATTAAAAACCAAGAAGGGTTAAAAAAGATTAAAAACAAAAACAGAAACAGAGCAGCCCAAACCAGAGGCCATATGGCCAATGTTAATAGAGCAGGACTTAGGGATGTGGCTTCTGGCCTAGGCAATGCCACTAACCGGTTCTGTCTAGTCTGCCAAGTCATCTACCTTTTCTGGGCTGCAGTTCCTTCACCTATTCCTGGGATGCCAGGCCAGACAAGCACTGTTCTAAGTGGTGAGAGTCTAAATGTAGCCACCTATCAGCTGTGTGTCTTTAGCCAGGTTTTTTTTTTTTGAGCAGAGTCTCACTTTGTCACCCTTGGTAGAGTCCCATGGCATCAAGGTTCACAGCAACCTCAAACTCTAGGGCTCCCAAGTAGTTGGAGCCTGCTACAACACCTGGTTATTTTTAGAGACAAGGTCTCACTCCTGCTCAGGCTGGTCTTGAACTCCTGAGTGCAGCCACCTCAGCCTCCCTAAGTGCCAGGACTACAGGCGTGAGCCACCACATACCTCGGTGAACCTACGTTTCCTAACCTGTCACATGCAAATGGGAATCCTGAAAGAGCATGGGAACTGATGAATTGAAGGTGCTGTGTGAACTATGAGAAAGAACTGATGCCTATCCCAGAGCAACTGCCATGGTGGGCTTTTGTAGGCTGGCCTTCCCAGTCCTGCTCAAACCTGACCTACAGCCCAAAGTCCTAGGAAGCTGAATAGCAGCAAAGGCCAGATCCTTCTCTGCTGCTATGAAGTCCCTCAGCTAGACCTCCCGTACAGCAGAGTTGGGAGCAGGAGGCCACACTGACATTCTTACAGTTGGTAGGCTGGGGGGTAGGGGGGAGAGGTAAGGATGGGGGTGTATAAGCAAGTACAGTCTCCAAGATTAATCCTTAAGCCCATGGGGACATCCTGGTGTCTTGCAATGAAGCTGACAAAATTCTGAATTAGTGGAGTTTCTTGGAGACCCAGAAGTTAGCCTCTGCCCCAGTTTGGCCACTTTCATCTCCCACCTCCCAGGACAAGAACCTCGTTTTCCTTTACAAAATGTTTATGGACTCCTGCAGGACAACCCACCCTAGCCCAGGCCACATGCATGACTTCCTACCAGTGCTCCAGTCACTCAGCAGGCAGAGAAAAGCATTCTTGTCAGCCGCTGCACACCAGAACTGCTCTCACAATCCCCAGAGCCGCTACAGAAGAGAAGGTAGTATCTTTTTTTTTTTTTTGAGACAGAGCCTCAAGCTCACCCTGGATAGAGTGTCATGGCATCATAGCTCATAGCAACCTCCAATTCCTGGGCTCAAGCGAGTCTCCTGCCCCCACCTCCCAAGTAGCTGGGACTATACAGACGCCCACCACAACACCTGCCATTTTTTGGTTGCAGCCGTCATTGTTGTTTGGCGGGCCCTGGCTGGATTCGAACCCGCCAGCTCAGGTATACGTGGCTGGCGCCTTAGCCTGTTGAGCCACAGGCGCCAAGCCGAGAAGGTAGTATCTTAACAGCTGGCACTTAGAACACAGCTAGGAAGATAGTATGCTTTTTATCTCTGAGGCCTGAGGGTTGGTGGCCCCAACACATTAGTTCAAAACAGTATCAAATGTATCACACGGGAACATGAGGGGTGATGCAAGAGGGGACCAAGGAGGCCTCTAAGAACAGTGGAGACACGAAAGCTACCAGGTCGCCCATGTGCCACCCACTCAGAGGTCACATCCTGACCTCAGCTCACACTTCAGTACTTCTCACTCCCGATCTGATTGAGTCATCTCTACCAACACATTTTACAGGGGCTGGTATAGAAATTAATCACATAGGATAACCAATCATACATTAAACTTTCTGCCTTCTCCCCTCTACCCCCACATCATAATGCAGGCTCTACCAACCATGTATTCAAGAACATCATTATCTACCCAAACAAAACTGGATAGACTCCAAGCTGCCCCACAGGTCTGTCATATGACAAGTACACCTAAAGTTCATGGCACCTCTCAGGTCAAACCATCAAAGCTATCTACCTGGTATCTACTGTGCAGGACAGCTCTGAAGGACAAGATAAACTCTACTGAGACCACTCCCACCATCAGCTGGAGCACAGGGGGAGCCGCTCTGTGCAACAATGGCCATCTATCTGTAGGTAGACCAAAACAACATCAGACTTAGACTCCTACTAAGAAGGGCTTCACTAAATCCTAATTCAAAGCTAAGTCCAGGCACTTGGCTCTGAATTACATAGAATTGGCAGTGAAATGAATATAAAAAGTTTGAGGAAACAGCTGCTCCCAATCTTGATCTTGAGCTCCATTTTGATTTTTTGGCAGGGCATGAGGACAGCAGAAGGGAAGGCACTTCATTTGCAAATACTTCTCTACTTCCTTCTGAGCACTCTGGATATAACACCTGGGCCTCCTATACTTAGAACAAAGACGAAGGGGAGAGGGTGTTAGAGAGGAAATGACATAAGCAACAAGAGTCACCTAGCTTGAAAGCAAGGCACCTTGGGAAGCCTTCCAGACCCCTAAACAGATTACCTTTATAGCTCTACGCAAGACTCAGCAGACCCCGAAAGGGTTAACCCAATTTCCAAAGATGAGTAGATCATCTCCCTCTTCAGTAAAGGCTTAAGTCCCCAAAGAACCTGAGATTCATTCTACTGTTTGTCTGCAACACACCCCCAAAGTTACTAATAAACTGCCAAGCACGCCAGCTGCCACTATCCCCCACGTTTTGCTGCTCTCAAGAAGCACAGTCACTAATTCATAGCGAAACTCCAAAGCCAGGCCTCTGAGCATGCCTCCACACCTCCCACCAAGAAGTGGACTGGCTTTCACCTGGCTGTGGAAAGCACCCTGCCCTGGCATCCACTGCAGGTATTAGAAAATGCACAGGACAGTACTGGGACTGTATACTCAGTCAGGAGCCAGGGCTGGGAACTGGTGTAGAGGGTGATGTTCTCAGACTCAAAAGTAACAATAATCAAGTTAAAAAAGAAAAAAAGCCTGTCAGACAGGATTGGCATGGATGAAATTCAACAGGTACTGGTCAGGTTGGCATTTGAGCGCCAAAGCCAAGTTTCAGCCGCACACTATGAACAGTTAACAGCATGTTGTCAGCCCTCATGTGATCGGCAGCTGTATTCATGCATTCAACAAACCCTTGCTGAGGGACTACTTTGTGCCTCCAAGGATTATGGGAGAGGTTGGAGAGATAAACATATACATTATACAGATAAAGCCAAAGTCCCTCTTCCCAAGGAGGTAAAAATTATTAATGATTGATTCATGAGTGAAATGAAAATGTAAATGCGAAGGCAGAGACATTTTAAAAAACAAGTATTATGAAAAAATAAGTGGCCTAAAGTTCAGAAATCTGCACCACATCCTCCATGGGGTGGGTGCAAAGTCAACCTGGGGTCTCTCCCTCCTGCCTCCTAGCAGGCTCTCTGCCTGGTAGACTCTTGCTCACGTCTATCATTAACAGAGGCAAAACATTAATGAAAACTGTGCTATTCATGAGGCACAAGCCTAGTGAGTGCCCCAAAGTAGCATCAGTATCCACAAGGCCCCAGCAGACAGGGCGTGGTCTGATGGTCAGAGTCTGCAAAGGTGTCTCTTGGAGTAATACTGACCATACCCCTGGGTGAGCAACTGTTTGAGTGCCCATGGGCTAGTCTTCTTTCATGGAGCGTTAACGGATAGGAGGCAGCTGTCCCCAAAACTCAGTGGAACCTTACTTGCCTTCCACAGAAAGGAGCAAGTCAACCTCAAGAGTAGTGAGCCTAAAATATAATTTGCCCATGTCCTCATGCCATTCTGCTGACATCCTCAGCCACTCTATGAACCACACGAGCTTCAAATGCAAATCTGTCTGCCCTACAGACAGCCCCACTCACGTACAAAGTATGCACCACTTGGCACAGCCAATATGAGAATAACCTGACTGTCCAGCAGGAGGGCAGGTGAATAAATGCTGAGACAGCTGCGCAAAGGAAAAACTGCAGCTTTCCAAAAGGCCGTGAGAGCCCAACAGGCTGGATAGAAAACTGTCTTCCGACAAACTGCTCACAGGAAAAGTGAAGATCAGAATAGCGGGTAAGGGGCCCTCACATTTGGGTGCAACTAAATAAATCATTGCTCTAATAAAATAGAAGTCTCTGGAACAATACAAAAGAAACTTAACATCCATTGTCTTCAGGGAGGGGAAATGGGTGGCTGGAAACAAAAACTTGAAAGGAGGCGATACCTCAAGAAGTACCCTTTAGTGTGTTTTGAATGTTGAACATATAGGTTCTGACTTATAGAAAAATATATATAATTTGTTTTAAAATCAAAAATATATGGCAGCACCTGTAGCTCAGTGATACGGCATCAGCCATGTACAAGGAAGCTGGTGGATTCAAACCAGCCCAGGGCCAGCTAAAACAACAACAGCTGCAACAAAAAAATAAATAGCCAGGTGTTGTGGCAGGTGCCTGTAGTCCCAGTTACTTGGGAGGCCCAGGAGTTTGAGGTTGTTGTGAGTTGTGGTGCCACGGCACTCTACCCAGGGTGATAGCTTGAGACTTTGTCTCAAAAAAAAAAAAAATACACATACACATATAAATATAAAAATTACATATATACACATACACAGCTTGGTACATCAGAACCTCCATAATTCACCACCTCCCTACACTGACCAGCTCAAGATGACCTATTTTCATAGACTGGACATTCGCCACATGTACATATCAGCACAGGCTTAGCTCCTTGTGCTGACCGCCTCTATATGCTAGCCAGTTTGTTACAGTCCCTTGGGTGGTCAGCTGTCAGAGGCTGTACTGTGTATTCTTGCACACACATAGAATACCTCTAGAAGGATAAACATAAAGGGTGGCAGCAGAGAAGGAAAGAAATACATAGCTAAGGACTGGGAGAGGGAAGAACTGCTTTCCCCTGTTGCATCTGTACCACAACGCACACATTGCCTAATCTTAAAAAATTAAACACACAGATTACTTGTAGTGCTCCAAATACCCCAAGCTGTGTAAGGTCCCTCTGGGTAGAGCTTGCTGCCAGCTCCCTTCTGTCCACTTAGCCTCCTCAACCTCCAGACTAGGTCTAGCCTCTTTAGACTCAGGTGTTGGTATCTCCAGGAAGGCCTCCCACATCCTACACTGGGTCATGTCCTCTGTTGCTGCACATAAAGGCAGAGCCTCAAACACAGGAGCATGAAATGGGCCAGTGAACTGCAGCTGCCACAGACTGCAAGCACCTAGAGAGCCTGGATCCGACCTGAACTCCCAGTACCTGGCACAAAGAGGTACCCAGGAAATATCTGTTGAACAAAAAACACTCTCTCTTGCTTGCCCAGGTTTCCCATAGCTATCCCACAGAATTAGTTAACACTAATTCGAGAATTGCACCGCTCCTCCCCCCACCCCAATCCGCAGAGGGGATGGGCTCCAAGTTGTCTGGGTTCCACAGCAGAAAAGCCTCGTGACAGCAGAATCTGTGGCCATATCTGATAATGCTCACACCTCCTCAGACCTGCAAACACTCATCAGAGCCTGGGGTGCAGGAGGGTGGCCAGCAGCCTTCTCACACCCAATCGTGGGAAAGTGGAGCAACCGCAGTCCTGCCCTGACAACTTTGTCTTCTATGCAGTCTTGCTGCAGTCAGGGCCTGAAGTGGGGTGGGCCCAGTGGGGCCGGGCGGGGCCTACAAGTCCAGGCCGCTGCAAGAACCCAGGTGGGCCAGGGAGGCCCAAGGTCCCGAAACACTTCACAGTGAACAAGGGTCAAGGGGAAGCATCACCTGAGGAGTCAAATACATATATGAAACTTGGAACAGACTTTTACACGGAAACAGAATATACTTTGTAAAAGACTTTAGGTGAATAGGCAAATCTTACGTACACCCTGTGCTGTGTTTCTCTTGTCATCATTTCCTCCTGGTATTTGAGTCCCATCCCAAGTCCAACACTCACTGGCCTGGCTGTGCTGGGACTGGGGCAAGGAGGCATAATACGTCATGATACACAGTGTAATGAAAGCCACAAGGACAGAGAAGTGAGGTATAATGCCAAATAGGGAGGTAAAGATCTGGGGAGGCTTCCTGGAGGAAGTGGCATGAGTGTTGGGCCTTAATAGATGGACAGGAGTTCAAAAACCAGTGATGGGATGAAGACATTCTAAGAGGAAGCCACTAGGCGACATACATGTCATATTCCAGCAAGTTGGGGGTGGAGGTTACAGGGGACTGCGAGTTGAGGGTCCTTTCCAAGCTTCTGGTAGAAGGAGCCCCATAACACCCAAACAGATACACCAATGCAACCACCCTTTGCAAGGCCCTAGGGGATGGGGCTTTTGCCACACTCCCCCTCCCCACCTTCTACATTGCTCTGCTCCTCTCCAGCTATCAGAAGTCTGCTCCACCAGACCCGCCCTGCCCAATACCAGGCAAACACGCTGGGCTACGAGAAGCACAGGTTGGTGGTTCAACTAAGTTGGGCAAAGTCAGGGGACCTCAGGGATCCTGACATAGAGGGTCCAAACCTTTCCCTTTCATAAAATGGCAGCATAAGGGTACAAAGCTGCAAAACAGTTATTTCTCTCTCCCAGTATACCAACAGCCCCTGCCCTGACCCAAGTAGCTAACCAAGAATGCCAACAGACAATACAATAATTGTGTTCTCCCTTGTGGAAGGGGAGTGGCCACACACAGCCCCCCCATGAGAATGTCACGATCGTCTCGGACTCCCAAGTCACAAATATGTGATCAAGGCATGTGCTGTGCACGCGCTCCCCACGTGTTTTCATGGCTATGAAAGCACAAGGGCCAATGTGCTCCAGCTGCCGGGGGCTGGGAGCTGAGGGAAGCAGAGCACCAGGCAATGAGAAGAACAGCACAGAAATGCTCATTCAAAACCACGACAAATTAGTGTCCCTGGGTTTCTCAGGGGTAGTAGGAGAAGAGGGGACAGCCCTTCACAAGGCAAAACTGTGAAGAAAAGTACAAAGCTAGGCAAAGACGGTGACTGTCTGCTGTCTTAAGCTAAAGGCACAAGACTAGCAGTGATTTCACATTCACTCTAGACAAGTAAAAACCAAAAGTGAGATGAAACCAATCTTTGCAGGCAGTTAACCACCTCTAGCAACTTAGATCTAACTACTGGCTAACTCCTACGGATTTAGGCACATGGCTCTGGGCCTCAGTTTCCCTAGTAGTCACAAATTCTCTCACTTCTAGAAGCCTAGGCTGGGCTCATCTGTTGTCAGGTAAGAGAAAGAAAGGGTGAAGCAGTTCATTCTGGGCCTTGTTTGGTAACCAGTTCCCGCCACAGATTTTAGGGCCCCTGAGACAACGAGAGCCCAGCCTGGGGCCCAGTAGCAGTTCATAGGAGCACACAACCCAGTGTACCCCGCACCCTGTCTGTGGTAAGAACAAGGACATCACTTAGATGGAGGCCAAAACTCAAAATGTGAAATCATCAAAGCTGCCCCCTTTGGCATCCAGATGGGGAAGTGAGAGGTTGGTTGGGTAGGTGGGACAGGAATAGACAGTGGGAGTATATGTAAGTGAAAGAATTACTAAAAGGTAGGAAATACATGTGTCCCCAACAATCATGTTTAATGCCTGAAGATGAACAGCTTCTATGAAAATGGCTGATTGGAAAACAAAGTATCTCTAGGTATCTACAGTCAAGTTTCACAGAAAAGTAAGAAGCAAAGTTTTGTACCAATATGTCACCGTACAGTGGGAAAATAAAAGGGAAGATCAAGCGCACAAGCCAAGCAGCCAAGAGCCACATAGGCCAACCCACACCTCCACTGGGGTAAATACTGGGCCCTCTGGCATCTGCTTCCACAGTGCTACATTGGTTCTCAAAGTATGGTCCCAGGACCAGGAACAGGAGCAGCAGCAGAATCATTTGGAAATCATCAGAGATTCAAAGTTTCAGTCCATAGCCCAGACCACTGAACCCACACCTCTAGGAGCTGGGCCTAGCTACAAGTGATCATTAAGCCCTCCAGGTGAGTCCAGTACTCCTTAAAGTTTAAAAACACTGTTTTAATGAATTCAGCACTGAGAATCCAAATAAATGAGAGGACAAATCTGCAGATGAGAAAACTGGGGCCCATAAAGGTTGAGTTTCTTGCAAAAGACATGACGTTAGTAAGCAGGGGAGGCCTATAGCCCACCCCAGCCCTTCCCCTAAACCCTACAAGCCCTGGAAGTCTGGTCATCTAATCCCAGGTCTGGATTAAGATGACCTAAACCCTGAAGTGCCTAGAATGCACTCAGAGAAAACTGGCATGATCAAGGCCTCTGGGCCTCTTTTTCTAGACCCTTGACCCAGGACAATCAGGGGTTGGAACAACTCTCAAAGCACAGAATGGCCTGACCAGAGGAGCAGAAGAAAGCAGGTTAGGAAGCCATGTTTCTGCTGCAAATCAGGGGAGGCAGGAAGGGCTCTCAGGCAATGGGAGTTATAGCCCACATTTCTCAAATTCAGCAAACAATCTAGAATGATACCAAGAAGCCCAAAGTTTGACTGTGCAGTGAAATATGTAAGATTCAGAAGGAAAAATAAAAGTTGCAGGCTGGGCACAATGGCTCATGCCTATAATCCAAGTACTGAGAGACTGAAGCAGGAGCATCATTTGAGCTAAGGAGTTTGAAACCAGCCTGAACAAAGTGAGCGCCATCTCTACTAAAAATAGAAAAACTAACTGGATGTTACAGTGGGCACTGGTAGCCCTAGCTACTTGGGAGGATTGCTTGAACCCAGGAGTTTGAGATTGCTGTGAGGTAGGCTGATGCCACAGTACCCTAGCCTGGGTGACAGAGTGAGACTTTGTCTCAAAAAAATTTTTTTTAATTAAAAAATAATTTTAGGCTCAGCGCCTGTAGCACAGTGGGTACAGCACCAGCCACATGCACTGAGGCTGGTGAGTTCAAGCCCAGCTGCCTACTAAACAACAATGACAACTGCAACAACAACAACAACAAAAATAGCCAGGTGTGGTGGGCACCTGTAGTCCCAGCTACTTGAGAGGTTGAGGCAAGAGAATCGCTTAAGCCCAATAGTCTGAGGTTGCTGTGAGCTATGACACCACAACACTCTACCAAGGGTGACACGATGAGACTCTGTCTCAAAAAATTAAATAAGTAAATAAAATAAAATAAAATAAAAAATAATTTTAAAAGGACTGGATGTGGTGGCTCACACCTATAATCCCAGCACTCTGGGAGGCCAAGGCGGGTGGATTGCCTGAGCTCAGGAGTTCAGCTTGAGCAAGAACAAGACCCCATCTCTAAAAAATAGCCAGGCATTGTGGGCAGGCACCTGTAGTCCCAGCTATTTGGGAGGAGACTGAGGCAAGAGAATCGTTTGTGCCCAAGAGTTTGAGGTTGCTGTGAGATATGACGCCACAGCACTCTACTAAGGGTGACCAAGTGAGACTCTGTCTAAAAACAACAAAATAATTTTTTTTTAAAGTTGTAGACTATTTACTGCAAGAGGAAAAGAACAGTACTAAGTGACAAAGGTAAATGAAAAGAGTGACTGCTATTAAATATTTTAAAGAATATGAGAAGAAAACCCCATTTCTTAGAAAAAATATAAATTATTAAATTATTAGAGAATCTTTGTTTTATTTCTGCTTGCTTCACTGAGCCTCTGTTGAAAGAATAAGCTAGAAGGCTCTGAGAAGCATGTTTTCATTTATCCTAAGAAATTTCAGTCTAATACCAACAGAAGTTATCCACTTGGTACAAGACAGCTAGACTGCATGTTGAGAGAATTTAAAGATTAAATCTTTATTTAAAAAAAGACCACACAACATCTATTAAAATTGGGAAGGCACTTTTAGATAAGAAGATTAAACTGAGTGAAGCACCTAAGTGACTTTTGCGGGAGGAGAGAAGGCAGCAACAAAAAGCATCCCCAGGTCACTTGGCATCACAAAGCATCAGGGAGTGGCAGGGCCCCTGTGCTGAGACTGGCTTCCAAGACTTAAGAGGCAAGTTTGTCCTCCCAGAGTTCCTATTAGCAGTTACATCTTGCCCTCTCTGAGTACTGGCTTATCTCTGAATTTACTGGCGGGTGACACAGCTAGCAGGATTAGGAGGCAATGACCTTGAGCACTACAAACAGCAGCCTGGGCATTTCTACTAATAACTGCCATTCACCCTGGCTCACTCTGAGCCAAATAACCTAGAAAGCCAGAAAATCCGAGTCTGTCTTCTAAATGTCTTGTCATGCCAAAGATCTCAAACTCAAAATGCCTTCCAGGGCCACACAGAGAACACAAGCAACTGGGGCACACTGGCTGGGCCTGTGATGGCCTGCAGCAGACGGATCTGACTGCAGTTATCTGTTATGGCCCAGCTAATAGTAAAAATCTTCTGGCTTGTTACACCAAAAATCCAGACTTCACTGCAACCACCAGTGTTGTCAAGGAATTTAAAAATTTATAAAGCACCATGTGAGCCAAACATATCATGTCTGAGGACCACATCTGGCCCCTAGACCACCAGAGTGCAAACTCTGGTCTACACAATGCTGACTATCAGACTCCTGAAAACACCTGAACAATCAGATTTTTTTTCTTTTCTTTGAGACAGAGCCTCACTATGTCGCCCTCTGTACAGTGCTGTGCCGTCACAGCTCACAGCAACCTCAGATTCTCCGGCTTAAGCGATTCTCTTGCCTTAGCCTCCAAAGTAGCTGGGACTACAGGCGCCCAACACAATGCCCATCTATTTTTTTTGCTGTAGTTGTCATTGTTGTTTAACAGGCCAGGTTCGAACCTGGGAGCCTGAGTGTATGTGGCCAGCGCCCTAACCACTGAGCACCAGGCGCCAAACCTGGACCAGATTTTCATCTTGGTTTGAAAAGCCAAGTGGACTCACTAGGCCTCAGTGATCCACAGTCATGCATACCCATCCGCATCACTCCCTGGCTCCTTCTGTGAGTTAGCCAGGTGCCTAAAAATGACTAGAAAGCTTCAACCGTGTAAAATTCCATACACAATAAAGACCCATAAAACTCCCAATCGCCAAGCAAGGATGCCTGCCTTCCCACCCACATGCTCGGAGAGACAGTAGACCTCACTGCGTGGGAGCATGTGGGCACCCACTCCGGAGCAGGCGATGGCACGATCTGGAGCAGAGCAGGGCTAGGGTCTGCCCTGTGCTCACTAGCAGAACTCCCTTCTGGCCTCTCCCACGAGGTGTTGTGGGGAAAGGAAAGTTTCCATACCAAATATTTTTAACAAATGCAAGGAAACCCAGCAGATGGAACAGACAATTCTGGATTCCTGCCGCCTCCAGAGTGCTGGCTTTGGTTGGGTCATCGTGAACAGAACAGCTGCTTCCTCAATCATGACTACCACACAGAACAGAGGGTTCTGTTTTGATGACTTCTATGCAAGATATAGAAACGAAGGGGAGTTTCCTGCCTTTTATTTCAAAATAGCCCAGGACAAACGAAGACTTCTTGTACCCTAACAACACATTCAAAGGGAAAGCTTGATGGAGGTGGTTTTCTTAAATGTCACCCCACAGAGAGCAACCTACTTCTCATAAGCCATGATAAAAAATGAAATCAGGGAACTCGTGCAGAGGAGCTAGAGATTCACTTTCTTTTTCAAATAGCAGCATGGTGCCTGACTGGAGATAAAACCGGGAGCTGAGGGGAGACAAGCTTTGGAGAACAGGAACATCAGTTTCCAGCCAGGCTCCTGCCCCACTCCCCACACTCTCAGTCCCTTCCCATGATGAAGGCTGGTTTCAACTACTGATGTGGGACAATCAGAGAGAGGATGTATGCAGGGTGTTTGGTGCGTGGTAGGTGCCCAGCAAATGCCAGCTCTAAGTAAACAACAGGTAGTTTCCACTGCAAACTTTTTTGAACCAAGGTTCTTTCTGGCCACACGTAATGAGTTCTCCTTTCTGAGGGCTGGGACGCTAGTGAACAATTTGGAGCCCAATCTGCTGTGATCTCACCCTTCCATATGCTAAAGGAAGAAGAGACAGGAGACTCTTCTGGGACTGGCTGGCCAGAGGCAAGCAGAGTGTCAGAGGCAGCAGTGAGACAGGAGAGGGACCCGTAATCAAGCTTGGCCTCTAGGGCCAATTCTTCTCCCTTTTAAAGCATATAGGGGGAACATTTTCCATGTATAGCCTCTTACACCCAACTTCCCCCTTACCAAACACATCTTTCATGCAACAACCTCCTAAGACTAAAGTTACCATGCTTACTTATCTGGTTTTCTTTTTTTGTCACTCTTACCCAAGGTCCATCAGTGTGCACAGCTGGGGGGAGATGGTTCAGGCACTGATGCATTTATTATAAACCTGAATCCAACTAACTGGAAATCCATGTTCTCCCTATCTGCCTTCACACCTCAGAGTGACTTTGCCCCCAATTAGCTTCCCAATGAGATTCCTACTCAAAGCATATTTGTATCAAGCAAGACAAGAGCCACAGTTCAGCCACCAAGCTACTCAACAGACTCACTGCCTACAGTTGACAGCATTTTAAGGAGAAAGCCACATAGTATTAGCTAGCTGATACTAGCTGGAATTCATCCTTCTTCCTCATGCCACATGGTAGCCACCACTTTGAATAAATAAAGTTATTTCTTATCTGTTGCCCATGGAAAACATGGTGATGTCACCAGAGCAGAGATTTTTCCCATCCCAGCACAGCAAGAACAACCATATAACTCACCAGGTCCGGATGGTCCAGAAGAGAGCATAAGCTGAATACAGGAAAGTGATTTCTGCAGAACTCAGCACACACACCCATACGTGGGCCAGACACAGCAGAACCGGGAGCTGGGGTCCCAAGCTGGGCCTACCCTCGGTCATACAGAGAGTCTGGGGGCAGCCTCTGCACTGCAGGCCCAGGGGTTCCCACCACAGCAATGCCTCTCCACCACCTCAGAGTCAATGAACTAATTTTCAATGCTGAGTTTGGGGGAGAAGAGGGCCCCAAAAGGTCCTTTCTTGCACCAGAATCTTCCTCGGCACTTTTGGTTCTACCTTTGGGCTCCCCATACCTTGGGAGATAGTCCAGCGCACTTTGACCAGATGGCACATTCTGCAATGATAGCAGTATTCTGGGCTTGTGCTGCCCAACTTCAGGGTCAACAGCCACATGTGACTATTAAGCATTTGATATGTGGCTAGTGCAACTGAAGAACTGGAGGTTAATTTCATTTAGCGCTAATTAATTTAAATAGCTACATGTGGCTAACACCCCATACTTGAACAGGCCTAGAGTACAGAGCATTCCTATAGGAAAGGAGTCAGTACATTTTTTTCTATACAGGACCAGGTAGTAAATATTTTAGACTTTGTAAACCATGTGGTCTATAAACTTTGCTATTGTAGCATTGAAGGCAGCCATAGACAGTACCTGCACAATTGGGTGTGACTGTGTACCAAGAAAACTTTTCTTTATAAAGGCAGGCAACGAACCAGCTTTGGTTATTTGGCTATCATTTGCCAACCCTGGATACAGAATATAACGTTGGGTGTTCAAACTCCAGAAGTACTGGCCACCAGTCAAATGATCTGGGGCATCCTTACCTTACCCAACCTTTAACTCTTCATCGATAAAAAGAGAATAGTAACACTCTTCAGGGTGGCTATAAGAAATAAACAAGAAGACTAAATCACAGTGGGCATTCAAAAAGCGTTTGCTGGGTAAATGAAAACTGCAAAGCACTGGTTGCTCTGACTCACACTATCCTGTTTATTCCTGCTACCTACTGAAGTAGACATTAATATTCCCGGTCTACAGATGAGAAAAATCACAGCTCTGAGAAGTAAAGTGGTTGGTTCAAAGTCAAACACAATTAAGTGGCAGGACTAGAATCCAGGGCTCCTTTTTCCTGGTTCTGTGCCTTTCTCTCTCTTCTCTCACGCTTGTCCAACTGACATTGGACCTACCCAAGATTCTGCCCAACTGTGTAGGCTCATTTGTACTGTCTTATATTATACAAGACTCCTTTTGTAAAGGAAATCATCAAAAAATACAAAATCAACAATTTCTTAAGGGCTCTAATATGTTGAGCCCGTCTAGTTCCTGTTCTAGATGCTATTCTGGAGCCCATGTCATCACCAGGAACCACAGGAGCACTCCTAACAAGGTGGCTCCCCTCTACTGGGTAGGGGAGGGGCACAATAGGTTTGGCATGCTGGAGAGTATCGTGACATTCTGACCATGGCCCCTCCAGGCATCACCTCCAAAATTAAAAAACACTTCCCCCACCTTGGTAATGGGGTCCAGAAAAACTCTCTGCAGTTACTTCCAGAGCAGCACCAATATTCAAATGAACAGGTCCAGTTTAAACGTGGATTGAACGATGGCTTATTTCTTCCTCCACTCAGCATGAAGATGGTTCCCCCTCATTTGAGCCCAGTAGGATCATCCTGAGCCGCGAAGATGGCACTCAGGATTGCTGTCTTCTCTTCCTGAACCCCAGAACGCCACTGACAATGTCACCATGCTGGCATTAGCAGCAAATGGGGCACAAGGAGTAGGCCAAAAACTGAGCCAAGGGCAAACCAGAGATGAGCAACCAGCCACACAGGAACCAAGCACCTGACCTCCAGCTCTCACCTCTCCGGCAGCTCTCACCCTCCAGGCATCACCTCCTGAAGCTGAAAATTTGGGCCTTCTGTCTCCAAGAGCACCCAAAGTCAGGCCACAGCGGTAACTACCTCCCATGAGAGACATCATCTGGTCTCCCCCAGGCTCCAGTGATCTACTCAGCCCCTGGGCAGGTCCAGCTGTGCTTAGTCATCCTCTCACAAGAGCAGGGGAAGGCCCTGGCCAGGAATTTTCACACTGCTGTGAGGCTGAGCAAGGAGCCAGCAGTGAACAGAGCAGACACCATGCTGGTCATGCTCCCACATGGCAAAGCGTGAGGCCTCTGTGCCACAGTGCCACACCTCACAACACTTACTTCCTGAAGTCATTTCTGTATCACACAAGGACTTGCCTAAAACCTCACACACCAAAAAACCATCACTTTTCCTCCCAAGGCAAGGCTGGACTTATTCACCTGTGGATGACCACACACACTCTCAGCAGCCTGGGTTCTGACCCACACATGGTCGCCACACCTATTTCTGGCTATATTGTTCTTCCACTCATGTTTGCCCCTCAACTACTGGCCTATTTAGACTCAGCCACACTCAATCTCTCTTTTACTCTTTTTCTTATAGGTGAATGCATTTGCTGACCTCCATGGGAATTAGATGAACTAGGGACTTTACTGCCAAAATTAAAAGATTATTTGCAGCTAACTTATTTCTTTCCTCAGGAGTAAATGCTGATGAACAAAACCCTACCAGGCTTGGAAAAGACACTCAAAAAGCTGAAATGGGTAAAGAATTGCAGTCTTGCCTCTTTCTATGTTCATATTTTCCTTAATTCTCCTCCTCTGGGCCCGAGTCACATGTCACACAGTCAGTGGGTCCTGGAATCTGGGCTGGCATCTGAGGGCGGTGGAGGCCTCAGCACACTGGCTGCCAGGAGTCAGGTGACTCAGGCCCACCATTCTCCAGTGTCTGTGTCAGCAACTTCCTCCAGCCTTTGAGAACACTGGTAAGAAGGCAGTATGACAGCCCAAGGGCACCAAAGCTCCTTTCTCAATCACACCAACATGGTTACAAGCTTTTCAACACTTTAAAGTAAAAAACAAACAAACAAACAAAAACCAGGAAGCTATACACTGAATCAGATTTTTTCAACTCATGCAATGCCAAAACATTATGTTCCCTCTGACTTCTTTAGTTCCAGTACAGGCACAACAGGGGAATCCCAAGTGCCTCTGCTGAACTAAAAGTAAATGAAGACCACATCACTCCGACCAAGATGGCACTTAGTTAAAATTCTGTCTCTCAGGGGCTAGTTTCAGGACTCTCCCAGAAAGTCACTCCACAGTCAAAAGGCTGGTCCCATGGACATTGTCCCCAGGAGGAGACCCCAGTGAGGACCACTAAAGATTGACCAACTGCTGCTGACTCCCAGCCCTGGCCAGCCCATGCCTGCCATTCTCTCCTAGGTCAAACTGCACCTGCACTGCCACTCCCCAGACACAAGGCCTTCAAACTTGCAGTCATCAGCACCTCATTCCCCAGCTCCCAGCCCTTCAAGGGTTAAAGTCTAGACTCCTTCATCTAGCACTCCATTGACACCCGGACCTTGGCCAGTCCAGCTGCCCCTCACCTGCACTCTTCCATTGAGGCACCCAGGTCCCTCCAGATGCTCTAAGACACACTGCTCTCCTGGTCTGGAATAACACCTCCTCCCCATTCTTTTTTTCTTTTCTCGGTTGCAGCCATCATTGTTGTTTGGATTCGAACCCACCAGCTCAGGTGTACGTGGCTGGCGCCTTAGCCCATTGAGCCACAGGCGCCAAGCCCCCATTCTTCATCTGTCTAAAATCCTGCTTATTCCTCAAGACTGAGGTCAGCTGTTGCCTCCTCCAGGATGCCTTCCTGCCCTTCTCCCTTCGGATCAGTTTAAGTGGCCCTCCCATGACTTCCACAGGACTGTGCGACTCACCAGTACCTTGTGCAAACATCTCATTAACCTACTACACTGTGTCTAGTACACCGTAGGAGCTCAAACTGCAGTCTGACTACCCCTCAGCCTATGAGCTCCTTAAAGACAAGGACTTGGTGTACTCATCTCTGGATTCCTTGGATGTTCATTAGATAGTGACTGAACTGAACTGAGCCTTGGGGGCTACAACCATGGCAGAGTGTTCTGTGCCCCTCACAGAAGCAGTGACACATCTGAAAAGGGCACAGACACGAGGAAAACACACTCCACCTGGCAGGTGAGTTCTGTCACATCCATGAGACTAGAGGTAGCCCAGACATCTCAGCAACCTCCCTTAGTTCTCAGTCATAAAGCTTTATGATCTAATTGTCCAAGAAGAGGATCAAGGCCACCCAGGCTAGCCACCTTAGTAGGTCCTCTGGAGAGGGTTCTCTGAGGCCAGCCCCTGAGGAAACAGGCTGCCACAGCCTGGACTTAGACCCTCTCCTGGAACCTAGTAAATAACACTGAGTCTTCAAACCCCTGCGTACCAAGAGTTCTCTCTCGAAGCTGCCCAAGGTACAGGAGAAAATCTCATGTGTCAAGAGTGTCCACTCTGACCCACCCCACAGGGTCTCGACCTGGGGCTAAGACCCAGGGAAGGAAAGCTCTGGGAATCAGGCTTGTATCACAAACCCAGACTCCATGGGGGAAGGGAGAAGCCCTTCCCTGTTGTCCTAGTTGAGGGCTCATTTCAGAAGCTTTGAGCTTAGATGAACTCTAAGAGAGACTAAGGCCATGTTCAGGTGACAGAAAGATCCAAAAGAAGCCAGAATAAAGAAAAAAAAAAAATACAAAAGAAGCCAGAATAAAACCCCAGGTCAAGCTGGGCGAGCGCTGCAGTGGTAGCCATATAACCTACACCAAGAGGATGCTGGCTACAGTTGTCCACAGCAGCTCCCCAACATGAAAGAAGGGGCACAACGAAGACGTCAGCTGCAAAGACTCTGAAGGTGATCAAAGGACCCCTCAGTCCAGACGGGTGCAGCCACTGAGGTTTTAAGAAAATCTGTTCACAAAAGGTGTTGGTCAGGAAAAGCCAAAACCGTGAAGCCACATTATAGCATGTACATTTAATCTTCTATGTTTAGGACTAAACTAAATCTCTTTGGGTAAACAGAGATTTAGCTTCCTAAAGAAAAAGCTTAAAAGATTTTACCAGTCTTAACTCTTGTTAAGAGACACATTGCAACAGTATGAAACTGTAACATACTTACAACCCTTTCTCCTAAAAAAATCCTAACTATACAAAGATGGAGAATGCTGGGTGAGCAAAGGCTCCATCTGCCAGAGTCTGACCTGGTCCAAGCCCAGCTCAAGTTTAAATCCCTTCTGCTTTCTTTTGGTCCTGTTACCACGGAGCCCAAGAAGGCAAATGCCCAACCTCCAGTCCTCTAGCCCGCCATCTGTCCCCCCAGCAGCGCGTGCCTGCCACAGGTTGCATAAGATGCTCACTGATGTTTACTGTGTTCTAAGTGTCCCCACCCATGGTCTCACCCAGGGCCCCAGACCCATGGGTGGAGTGCTGTCGGCATTACCATATTCCAGATGAAGGACCCTCGGCTGGAAGAGGCAGTTTTCAGCTCAAAGGTACACAGTGGACAAAGGGCAGACCTGGGATCACTCTGTCTCCAGGGCTGAATGCTGCTTTTGTCCTCAATGATGCAGAACTCAGTTTCACCTCCACTCAGCCCAAAGTTTCTCTGTGATACCAAACAGTCCCCATCCTTCCTACACCCACAAGCAGCCCCTCATTGGCAAGCAGCCTGCCTTGGGCTTCATGGCAGAACTTCTGCCTATCAGGTCAAGACTCTTTTCCTATCCAGCATCCCTGTGCATCCACTGTACCCCTTATAAGGGCTCCTAAAACAACTTCCTAAAAATGCTGGCAGGCAAGACACACAATGCAAGACCCAAAGAGGGCAATGGGGCAAATTAGGCCAGCAAGTAGGCAGAACTGTGCCATAACCTTCTATCTGGGAAATTCAATTATTTGACTGCCAAATGGATTCCACAGGTAGGGGATTCCCAGGGCCCAGCCCCCAGGACAAAAGGGATCCCATGCATTCTATACCCCTCTGGAGACTTGGAACCACAAATACCCCTTCCTCCAGCCCTAGCAGGCTCCCTCTCCTCACCCAGAGCATGGAGGCTGCTGGCTGCAGAGGACACTGTCTTCTCACCTCCCAACATGCAGAGAGGCTGCTCCCAGACAGCAGATAGAACCTCCCTCTGCTCTCAGGCCCCCAGCCAATGCGAATGCCACAGCAAGGGGAATTCCAGGCGCAGCCTGAGGCCTCTCCCAGCTGGGCTTTGTCTGTCAGGGTGCTTCGTGCTTCAGTCAGAGGGCAGCACTGACATGGACAGGAGGGTGGCCTCCATGGAGTGAGGAAACCCAGCAGGCAGCAGCAGCTAGAACCGGCACAAGCCACTCCTCTATGCTGGGCACTGCTCGAGCTGCCAGGACACAGGGAGGCCCCAGAGAGGCCCCAGTCTCCAGGAGCTCAAAAGTCTACCCAGCAGGCCCAGCCACATGGCCACCCAAGCCCTTTCCTATCAGCAGCATGGTGCCCAGGCAGCAGCATCCAGGGAACGCCCACTGGGTAGTACCTGTCTTGCAGTAGGAACTATCTCCCCTGCTCTGTGGTAAGCACTGATGAAGAAGCTTGGCATGGTGGAAGGAATGTCAGCCTGAGGTCAGCCAGGCCGAGTTCAATCCCACTGCCCCTCTCACAAAGGGCAAAGAATTTCTCTGAGCAGCAATGTCTTCAGCAATAAAACCAAGCTAGTCACTTAGCCATAGACTGTGCTGAAGATTAAATGAATCAGTGAAGTATCCAGCTCCACACCAGACACTCAGCAGGTGCCAAATCAATGTCTCCTGAATAAATGTGGAAGTAACAGGCCTGGAGAAAATAACAATTCTGTGCTTCCCCTCACTAGGCCCAAACCCAACTCCTAGCAGGGGAAAAGAGCTCTTACTTACTCATCACCATGGCATAGGAGAGCAGACTGACAAACTTTTGGCAAAAAGGCCAAAACCCTTTTCATCAAGCTCACCTCCACAAGGTTTCAGCACTTTCCATTGGGACTAAAGGGGAAAAAAGAGTGACTGGCAGCATGTTCCACCTGGCAAAGAACTCTACAAACAATGGTGACGTTCTCTTGCTGGTCTATGTGGATGCAGATAACCCTACAAGCAGGAGTAAGAGCTTAGACTGTGAGAAGGCAGCAACAGGACAGGTGTGTGTCCCTCTGAGCACTAGCTCTGTGACTTGAGAGATTCATCTCACCTCTTTGGGGTTGGATCTCTCTTTCAGAAGCTTAGATCAGCAGGCCAAGGAAGCTCTCTCTCTCCAAGGCACCTGGCCATTGTAAACACAATTCTGGCCAGGCATAGTGGCTCACATCTGTAATCCCAGCATTCTGGGAGGCTGAGGCAGGAGGAATGCTTGAACCAGGAGTTCAACACTACAGTAAACTATGATCATGCCACTGCATTCCAGCCTGGGCAACAGAGTGAGGCCCTGTCTCAAAAAGAAAGAAATAAAATAAACACAAGTCTATGAAATATCATCCCAAGAATGTTTTTAGAAAGACAGGCTCTGAATCATCAGGTATAGTTGGGTGAAAAACAGTGTGGCAGCCACTGCAAAGCCAGGTGAAAAACCTACTGCTCCCTAAGAATTGCCAAAATGTGCCCTAGACCCAAACAGCATCTCCCTCCCCTGAACCCCAGAGGAATACCCAGTGTCAAATCTCCAGAAGAAACAGACCACCTAGAGGGTGGAGGCAGGGCTTAGTAAGTAGTACCCTGAAGCTACAGCCTGAATAATAGCCATCCTCTTCAACAGGAAAGAAGGTGGCTTAAAGGGATTGTACTGAATCCTGGTTAGGGGGGTATACCCAGGTCCTGGCCTAGAAGAAACAGGAATTACCTGGATGACATCCACAGCAGACACTTCACCCAGGGGTGGGTGCCTTTTCAGATCCTCCTTCACTGAGACATGACAGCAGCAACAGATTCCAATATGCTTGCTCCACTCCTGAATAGGAAGGCCCCTAATGCCCTACTGAGGGAAGCCAGGTATTTGTGGAGTCTATTCCAGCCCTCATTTCTCAGTCTTGGATGCACAATAGAATCAACTGAAGAACTTCAGAAATACCATTGTTAGGTCCTGGCCCCCTCCAAGACTGTGCTATAATTGGTCCTGGATGCAGGCTGAGCATCTGATTTTTTTTTTTTTTAAACCTTCCCAGGTGACTTTAATGTGCAGCCAAGGTTCAGAACCACTGATCTAGCTTCTAAAAATTCAGAGCAGAGGGATGCCAGCCCTCTCCCACAAGCTCTTTTTTTTCCAGAAACAGAGTCTCACTTTGTTGCCCTTGGTAGAGTGCTATGGTTTCACAGCTCACAGCAACCTCCAGCTCCTGGGCCCAGGCAATTCTCCTGTCTCAGCCTCCCAAGCAACTGGGACCACAGGCACCCGCTACAACACCCGGCTATTTTTTTGTTGCAGTTCAGCCGGGGCCAGGTTTGAACCCACCACCCTCAGTATATGGGGCCGGGCCCTACTCACTGAGCCACAGGCGCCGCCTCCACAAACTCTTTAGAAGCAGAAAGGACATCATAACTCAGCCAGGTAGACCTTGCTAGAGATGGGCATCCTTACTCCTCCAGCACACAAAAGCAGGACTAACCTGCAAAGAGCCGTCTGTCTGCCACAGAACGCAGGGCCTCTGTCCAGCCCTGGCTAGGGTGTACCAAGTTTCCCCATGTTACAGGATGTACAATTGTGTTTAGTTGTTTGACTGCTTTTAGGCATGTAAAGATGTTGTGTGAACCTGGAGTGGCAAGCACAATATAATTTATTTTGAGACATCTGAATTACAAATGCAAAAAAAAAAAAAATGTTGGAAACCCTTTAACAATCTCTTTGAATGGAAAACAGAATATGGACAAATGGTGACGCTTCTAGTGGGCTGCCAGATTTATTTCCTATTTCCCCCAGAAAGTCATTGGAAATAACTATATTTTCTTGTGACTCTGTCTTTTGTAAGGTTGAAGCAAAACACTTTTGGTCTCCCCAGTTGAGGCACTGCCTTTGGTCCTATACAGTAGGTTTAGAATTCAATTACTTTTAGAAGGAAAGAAAAAAAAAGAAGCCGCCACAGGAAAGGGAGGGGGGAAGGAGAGGAAAGGCAGTTAAAATTTCTAAGTTTCCCTGTGGTGTTAACAAGACTAAACAAAATTTATGCTTTGAGATAAAACAGAACCCAGTGTCTCTGTCTCATGAATACACTGACTGATAGGCTGGTGTACGAAAAGCAAGGAGGCTCTGAAGCCAGACAGACCAGGATAGAGCTGCTAGCTTCTGTGCCTTCCAGCTGTGTGGTCTTTGGGGTGTTTACCTGGCCTCTCTGAGCCTCAGCGGCAGGATTGCTTTGAGAATTAGTGTATATATAAAACCTCTGGCCAAGGTTGGGCCTTCGAAAACCAGTAGATGCTGCTATTATTCTTTGAACAACCTGCACCCATTTCAGCTAAATACTTGGGGAAACACATTAGGCCAGTGTAGGGGAAGAATCTGTTTCTTTGTTTAATGAGAAAACAAAAAGAGCGAGTGGAGAAGTCAGGAGTTAGCCTGCCACTGCATTCTGGGGTCAGATGGGCTGTTTACCAACATGGTTTGCTTTCACCCTCCTGAGAGTGGAACCATGGAAAAAGTCCCTCCAGAGACTCATAGATGCCTAAAAGGCACTGTGGTTTCCATGATATTCCTGCCGGGGCTGGCAAAGCTACCCTCCATTCTCCATGCAAAAGGCAGCTTCCCTGTGCAACCTCCCAGCAGGAGAGAGGGAGAGGCATATTAAAGAAGCCAGGGTGCCTGTCACACTTCTCTGTAACCCCTGACGTGATGTGAAATTCTACAGGGTAGACCCTTTGAAATGTAAAATCTTCCAGAGTTCTTCAAATGTGTTTTTATTTTCACGGGTTCCTTCTAAGGCTGCTTTGAGACCCACCCATCAGCATTCCCCCTCTCAATCAACCCACATTAAAAAAAAAAAAAAAAAAAGAAGTCTCTATTTTTTTCAGAAAAGCTCAAGTATCTCCAATCACTTCAACGGGGTAAAAATCCTGTCCTCAGCTCCATCCTCCCTGCATCCCTCCAGAAACACTGAAGCCAAGTTTCCTCTGGAAGATTTCCTCCCTTCCTAACCAGCACGGCATTAACTCTGCTATTGCTCAGAATCGCAAAGAACTTTCCTTGACAAGAATCTGGGTTCCCTCTGAACCAAGTTTGATAACATTAAGACAGGCACCACCAAAACTGCAACCTGCAATTTACAACGCCCAAACCTGACCCAAAACCACGTGCACAGGAGGTTTGGATTAAGCAGCAAAGAAGTTACCTTAAAACAAAGTTGTTTGGCAAACAAAAATACTATACCATAAGAACCCTAGGGAATGGTAAATTGCTTTTGAATATAGACATTTCAGTGGCTTGGCCATTAATCACGTTAATGTAAACTGCTCTAAAACAAAAATTTTCTAAGCAAGTCTCAGGGCACACCAGCATATCTAAATCTCTGGGTTTGTTTCCAAAGCTCACATCCAGGCATGCAATGAAACTGCTGTTAATGGGGTCAGCTATTACAGTGCAGTCCCCAACCTTGGGCCATAATAAAGGTGACTCAGCCATGTAGAAAGAACCCTCATAAAGTTAGGCAGGAAACAGAGAAATTAATCAGAGAAGGAGAGTCAATAATTTTGGAAAGTGTATTCACTGGACAAGTTTAAACAGAAACTCTGGATGAGGGAAGGGTTCAGGAAGGAGTAGAGGCAGACCAGTCGACATTCCTCACAGCACCCAAGTCCCTCTGCCAGGCCTGGTTTTGTAGGGTGGAGGAGAGGGCAGCAGCAGGACAAGGCCGGGAGGAGGAGTGGAGCCCAGCAGAGCTAAGCTTCACTGAGCCCAGAGCCAGACCTGGCCATGTGCTTCATGTTGGCAACAAACTGGTTCTTTCAAGAGAGGAAGAGTCTGACAAAAAGGACAGCTGCAGCAAAGCAGAAGCTGTGAGGCAAAAAACCTCAGAGAAGCAACGAGTTTGGGATTCTCCCCTCAACTTAAAAACAAAAACAAACCACCACTGGGGTTGCAAAGACTAATCTATTAAAGTCTCCCCTTTGCTGGATCAATTAGAGCCCCTCCACATCTGGTTTCCATCTAAAACCGAAACTTGTATTATCAGCATATTACATAACAAATTATGCCTGCAGGTTTCTTTTATTACACATCAGAGAGGTGTGTAAGGTGGTGGTAATGATGGGGGTTGTGCTGAGCTGAGTATTTGCTTATTTTTTTTTTTTTGTTTAAGGCAAAGAACAAAAAGTTTTCCATACAATGTGCAATTTAACTCCAAAACATCACACTGCCCAGAGTAAACATCAACTGAATAATATGAATGTGAGCCCAGCACTCAGTCTTCAATGCCCATGGCATCAAGTGGTGGGTGAGACTGGCGTTGTCTTCAAAGATCTCTGCAGACACCGAGTTGCTCTGCAGCGTCCCCTGCTGCCAGCTCCCAGTACCTAAACCCAGCTTGTCCTCTGCAGCCTCCCGACAGGAGAGCTAGCTGGCCATCCCACAGCTTCCATCAAGGGTCAGGCACTCGCTCACTGGACCCACTTAAAGAACACCCAGCCCACTAGGCTTCCATAGAATGGGGGGATGGGAAGGCCCAAGGACACTGAAGGACTCAAGAGCAGGGAAGAGAAAGACTAAAAGATGGAAAGAGTCCAAGAAATAATAGCAGGGGCTTCCTGTAAAATGTAGCCATGTGATGACAATAGATATCTTAAAGCTCTTTGCAAAAGAACTTCATGAACTTCCAAAATGCTACCATGTGCAACAGCCTAAGTTGAAAAAAAGACAGAAACTGATTTAAAACACTATCAGTCAAAACAGTGCAATGTCATACTTTGTGCTGAAATGATTGTAACATTCAAGTCCACTTCTGCAACTGTGATACTATTGTTTAAAATGTGTATTTGATGTTAAAGTGACTACACATCTATCTCACCAGCTCAAGGGAAAAGAAGTTTTTGGTGGCTTAAGATCACCTAGTTCTCTGAAAAGGCACCTGGGAGAAAAATGCAGGCCTTCCCCAAGGCTCTCCTTAGCTTTTCTAACCTGGACCAGCACCCTGAAAGCTGGATCAGAACAATCCTAAGGTGGCATGATGGGTGACAGCACCCAGATCCTAGCCAAGTGAAGACAGAGTCAAGGGCTACCAATCCTGAACTTTAGACCCAAACTTCCCATAAAAAGGGGCCAATCACTTGGGACAGTATCTGTTTCTTATTTATCTAGTCCATAGCTCAGGGGAAGGGGAACAAACAAAAAAGAAACTCTGCAAACCTGCAATTCAGTATCATAACGGTAACTGAGATAAGTTATTGTTAAATGGATAAATTAAAACGAAACCAAAACATGGTCTAATAAAGAACAGTGAGTTTTACCTGGTCCCCTGACACCATTCTTTTCCAAGTATTCAAACCAGGTGGCATCTTTTAACAAGAGTCCGGGATCTGGAGCAAGGAGGAATCCCCGTGCCAGCCGGTAGGGACTGCTGGGGACACATATGCTAGCATGTCATTTGGAAGTCTGCTAATATGTTGTAAGCAGCACAAGACGCTCTCCTGGCTTCCCAGGCCAATAAACAATGCCATTCCAACTCCTGCAGCAGTCAGTAGCAAACTGCCTTTTCTCCACCATCGAACATTCAACAAACATTTGTTCCCGTTGAACCGTCAGCCTGCTCCATCTGCACTCGCTCTTGGAAGGCGAGCCCGGCGGCGGCAGCACAAATGCCCTGCCCAGGATCCCCACCCGGAATGCTGCCTACCGCGGGGACCACTTCCCCAACACCACCGAGTCCGGAGCGTGTACCGGAGCGTGTACCGTATAGAAGACTTGGAGTGTGGCCTATAGGAGGCAGAATCCCATTCATCAAATGCTGCAAAGAGCTTTTCTTTGTTCACCATCGTCCTAAGTACAGTAGGTATTAATGAACCCCGGCAGTCAGATGGAGGAAGCTCGGCTTCAGGGGGCGTCCAAAAGCGAGGGACTCCAACAAGCCTGTCCGCGTGATCTGTAGCTACTCAGGGGCCCTGTCCCGAACCACAAGCATTGTTCCCCAAGTCCGCGGACGGGGGTGGAGGGCTGGGGGTGGGGGTGCCTAAGACGACACTTGGGGCAACGCAAATCGCAGACCTTCACTGGATTCTGGGTGTCCTCGTTGCCTTGTTCCCACCCCAACAAGGGAAACCCTAAACAGGAAACCCGACTCCCACAGGCTTGCAAATCCAGGACTGGCAAAAATCTGACTCGACCAGTGTGCCTGTGCTGGACGGCTCTTCTCGCCATGTGCAAAAGACGCCGGCGCGGTCGCCCCCCCACTCCCCAAGCCCCCGCCGGCGCCACCTTGCGGGTTTCCCCCGCCTGAGACGGTACGCCCCTCACCCCCATCGCGGCCACCCCGGCCGGCCCAGCAGCCGCAGAGCCCGCCGGCTAGTGTCCGCATCTTGGGGGTGGCGGGTGCAAACTTCCGTGAACAAAAGAGTTGTCTGCAAACGAAATGAGAACTTCGGGGCGAGAGGGGCAATCCGGTTCCTGGGGCCCTGAGCTCGGCGCCGTACGCCGCCGTGGCGAGCCAGGGCTCCAGACCCGAACGCCGAGAGGACGCCCAGGGCGCAGCCGTCCCCGCGCCCGCCTGCCGGGCCGGGCGAGCGCAGACTTTTCCACAGCGGCCAGGCTGCCTCATCCTCCTGCCTGCGTTCTGACAAGTCTCACGCCTGCACCCGGAGCAAGATTGAGCGCCCGAAGAAGCCACCCGACCCAACGCAAACACGAAACAAGGCAGGAAAAAAAGGAAACAAGCAACACTAAGAAAAAAGGCAAGCCCAGTGCGCACGCGAGCCAGGCTCCCTCCAGCCGGCGGCCGGGACGCGCACGGCAGAGACTTTGCCCAGGGCCGGTCCCCGGCCGTCACCGCCGCCGGGCCCGGGGTCGCTTACTGTGCGTGGCCGGGCGCTCCGGGTGCTGGCCCCGCGCCGTCACCGCCGGCGCTCGCCAAGTCGTTCCGGCTGCCCGCCGCGCGCACGCTCTGCTGCCGGCGCCGAGCGCTTTGTAGCGAGCAGCTCTCGGGGAGGAGGAAATCGACTTGTCACTTCCTGAAGTGTTTGCAACTCGTCCCTTTAACCGGCCCGGATCAGGCCGCCAGCGCCCGCCGCCGCCGCGGGGCCGCCCCACCGCGGCTGCGTGAGCTCGGCCCGGCGCTCAGCGGGCGGCGTCGCGGGCCCGGACGCTCGGCGCGGCGGCGGCGGCGTGCAAGAGCCGGGCGGCGTGCGCCGGCGGCGGGCGAGGGTACAGTGCGCGCAGCCGCCGGTGGGCGGGGAGTGGGGGGGTCGCGGCGCGCCGCCGGCGGGGCTAGAGGGCGTCCTGCGGAGCTGAGCTGCGCGCCGCTCGCCGGGCCCGCGCCTGCGAGGCCCCGGGACGCGGGAAGTGGCCCCGGGCCTGGACCGCGCAGCCGCCGCCGCTGCCGCTGCCCGGGCCCCGGGCCAGGGCCCCGCGGGCTTCCCTCTCCACCCCCCGCACGAGCTGAGACGAAAGCCTTGGGCTGCACGGGCCTCAGACGTCCAGCTTCCGGGTTGTTAGAGGTGTCGCGGTTTAAAGAAATGAGCATTTCAGTGGCGTGCGGGATGGCGGGGGAGGGGGCACCTTGAAGTGTTGTCATACTTTAGGAAAATAAAGCGCTAGTTTTCTAACTTGGGGCGCTGATCGAAATAAAGGAATGTGTACTTTAGTAGCCACATCCAAAATACATGCAACTGGCTAAGGAAGGATTTGTGGTTGCTAAGCAGAGGCAGAGCATGTTTAGTTCTGTAACTTAGGATGTTGACTTAAGTTCAGGAATGTAACCCTGATAGAATAAGCAGAGTATTTTCATTGTGCTGCTCACCTGGGGGAGGGGGATTGTTTTCCTTGTGAAGTGAAGCCCTAGATTTCCCATTACTCCTTCCTACCCCGGTATGTTATTTTACTGACCTTGTATCCAGAAAGAGATTTTTAAAGAGGAGCTTTTAAAAAAGAACTCCCTATACTTGTTTTGTGTGCTCCTTATGCCAAAAAAACAAAACACCTCATTACTTTACATGGATTGTGTCTGCAACATTGAATGGTTCTATTCATAAATCAGGAAACTTTTTCTGTTGCTTCTAGGAACATTTAATTGGTTTTAATCCAATGTTTCAATCCCAGTATCAAACATAAATGAACAATTAACTTCTTGAGCCTGTATGCACTTGGGAAACTATTAGATTTCATGGCTATTACTAAAACATTGCAGTTTGTCATCACACTGGACCCATTCTTTTCAGAAAAGCATAAGCTAACATCTCCTTTCACACTGACAACAGCTCACTCCAGTGACTTCTGCTGCATGATTTGGATGGACAGTGGAAAGGGTGTGAGTCTATTCATTTCAAGCACATGATGTGGGACATAATCCGTTCATCCTAAGAAACCCCAAATGAGCTAATATACAAGATGCTAAAATACTGCTATCGTAAACCCTTATAGATTGCTTTTAAAAATGCATTAAAGGTCAATTTTGAAAGGAACAAGAACCAAGAACCTAGGGTGAACAAAAGCAGGCACAAGGGATGATGTGAGAAAGCTGCTACATTTAACCAAAAGCATAGGCAATTCCCTAAAGCCATTTGATACTACACAATTACCAGCTTTGAAAGCTTTAAAGATAATTTGCTAACTTTTTATTAGGAGGCCTAGAGTGACTCCTGCTGGCAAACATTCAGTTTATTCCTGCAATTACTAGTTCATCATGTCAACTTAAAAAAAAAAAGTAGGAGCCTTAAGCCTGGAAACAAGTATTACAACCATTATTCTTGTTGCTTTCAAGATCATTTTAGTCCCACAAAATTCCAAGGATGGTGGTTATGGCCACCACCTTTGCTGCAACACCTCCTTTCCAGCAACACCTCCTTTTGAACCTAAAACAGCCTGTTTTTCTGGTTCTGACTTCCTTAAGACTGTCTAGAACTAATATACCTGCTTAAAAGTTGTGCCACTAACCAATTAATAGTTGCTTCTCATTTCCTAAATTTGAATCTCCCAGGGCTAAAAATATATACATTAAGGCCTATGTCACACCTAATCTTTCCTACTACAAACTCTTCCCACATGACATATCCCACAGACATATTACAAAAACAGTCTCCCTTCTTAATGTTTAACTCTATAGTTCTTTATTATAAATAATCCTATCCAAAAGTTCTGCTCAATTCAGAAGAATAGATATAAACTCATTTAAACTGTGGATTTAAAACTATTTAAACTGCAATGAGGGGGAGGGGAGCTAAACTATCTACTTTTGTTCAATCCTAAAGGGTCAAAACCAAATCAGAACCAGATTTAGAGCACAACCAGACACCTAAACACAAATTCATGGGCCAATTAAAGAACAAATCCATAAATAATCTAAAAAACAATCACTTGCAACTTTTCAATTATCATCAGCCAACGCTAACCTGATTAAGCCATGGAACACCCTGGGAAATATAAAATGCACAGATTACTTACAGTCTCTTACTCCAAGACCAATATACAAAACCCCAGAGATGAAACACAGCAACACTGGATCTCCTTGCTTCCCAAAAGGAAGACTCCCAAATAGAGGAACACTTGATGGTATGACATCACATATCCACTCAAAACTGTCTAGGAGATTTAAACTGTGGATCAATCTGTATTAGAGAGTCCCCTTTCCAAGTTTAAAGCTCTTAAGCAACAAGAGACAATAAGGGTGTGTTTTATTAAGAAAGGGTGTAACCAACTATAACTTGTATCAACAAGCTAATAAAAGTATTCACCTAAGCACATTCATGCAGAGGAGGGTAAAGGTTGGGTTTTGATAGACACTAAGGAGTGTCCTAGGTAGGTAGTGAGTGTTTCATTTTTATGCCTTTAGAACCAGATAAATGTGATGTTCAAACAACAAAGAGCTAAGCTTTGAAGTTTGAGCAAGTATGGGGAAAAGTTCACTTTTTCCCATCCAATCTATCTATCTGTACCTATGGTTGTACAAAGAGCTCACTAGTAAAAAATTATAAACTGGTTTGAGAGAATAACATACTATTCTTTTTAGACTAACAAGTGAACTAAACAAATGTCAAACATATTACACATTGGACCCAACAGCAGTATGCAGATGCATGTGTATTAACCCCTTTATTCAGCTTCCAAAGCCACTGCCTCTTTGTCACAACTGTTGTATTAAAAGCCAGTCATTCACATTTCACACTGTTCTTTCTACATTTGAAAAGATCTTTTAAAAGCAGAACCTTTCAAAACTGCTTATAATAAATTATGGGAAGACAGACATTACCAAATCTACCTTAAGTATTTTCAAACATACTGGCTACTGAAAACAAGTTAGCAAAATACTTCTTTGAAAAATTTCTTGTTATAGATGGAAGCCAAAATTCTGAACCCATCATGGGAGCAATTTTCATATGTGGATCTTATTCTGAAAAATTAAGTTCTATACTTTTCCCATATCTATGTCCAGCTACAACTCCTACCTACATTAGCATGTAGGCATATGACACACTAATCCTTCTGTTCCTTTCTGTTCTTTTTATCCACTGATAAAAATGAGTTATATAGCTCTGGCTGGAATTTCATATTTTTTTTTCTAATGTTTTTAAAGAAGTACTTGGGTCCTTGAAGACAAAATTACTTTTTGAGCCAAGAACTAAATAAAAAAAATTTATTTTCATGGAAAAATAACCATGGCAGTAAATTTAATGATACCAATCTCACTCCTTTGACACAAAGTAAGAGTTGAAGGCAGCCTAAAGGGGAACGACTATTGAAATCAGTGCATGTGAAGCCACACAGCTTTGTAACTGAATGTCTAGCACCATTGAGGTACGAAAGCATGCCAGCTGGGGCGGCATTGTGCACCACAAAGTATGGGTTGTAAGCCTAAGTCCTGAGCACAAACCCTGGTTTCCAAGTTGGCAGGTGCTGAAAACACAGTAAATGTCACGCTTGCAACTCACTGGATGGAAGAGCTCTGGGTAAAGTAAACTAAAAGGAACAGAGCAACAGTTAAAACTTATTTCAATTTGATATGATTTTTTTTTTTTTTTTTTTTGGCAAAGTTAATAGGAGCTATTAGCATTATGTACCACAAGAAAATACAACCATGAAAAACAGACATTGAAAAGTTTATGCATGGTAAATAATAAAGCAAAATAAAGGTGTAATAAAGGCCTTTCACTATCACATTCAAAGTTATCAGCTTATGTGAAAGTTACCAAACCTATTCTAATACCAAAGGTCAAAAGCATAATCCCTGATCTATTTATGATCTTAGGTAGTGCCCTAGTCTGCCTCAGTTATTCCACCAAAGACATAGCTAAAAACAAGTTATAATATTTTCATATTGCTATATAACACTGCATTTAATTTAGAAAATATTTCAACTGTATACCCAGGCTAAATGTGTATATTACCATCTTCAAATGAAAACCTGACCTTTTTTTCCTTAAATATTCTTTAGTGGAATTCACATTATTTGGGATACAAGCTCAAAATTTAATTTTTGTCGGGCAGCGCCTGTGGCTCAAAGGAGTAGGGCACTGGCCCCATATGCCAGAGGTGGCGGGTTCAAACCCAGCCCCAGCCAAAAACTGCAAAAAAAAAGAAAAATCCATTTTTAATCCATCCCTAGTGATATGCTCCAAGCTCCTGCTATCCTGCTATCACCCTAAAAATTAAACTGAATAAATTTCATTTTCATTAGTTAAAGGGGAAACTAAAAGTAGATGTACTGGCTCGGTACCTGTGGCTCAACGGGCTAAGGCGCCAGCCACATACACTTGAGCTGGCGGGTTCGAATCCAGCCTGGGCCTGCCAAACAACAATGATGGCTGCAACCCCAAAAAAATGGCTGGGCGTTGTGGCAGGCGCCTGTAGTCCCAGCTACTTGGGAGGCGGAGGCAAGAGACTCGCTTGAGCCCAGGAATTGGAGGTTGCTGTGAGCTGTGATGCCACGACACTCTACCCAGGGTGACAGCTTGAGGCTCTGTCTCAAAAAAA
>CAUYON010200451.1:0-16866 GCA_963573935.1 Arctocebus calabarensis | reverse complement strand
TCTACTCTGGTTATTCATATTGCCAGAGTTTTTCTGTTGATTCCACCTCATGATTATTTTTCATTATTGCCTATGACCTTCCTCAGAGTTGGGGAGGTGTCTCTCCCAGATCAGACCCTGGCAGAATCACTCTGTTGTTACTGGATCTTTGTAGGGAGTGACCCTGTGTTTCTAATGATTTCTTAAACCCTGCAGGGAGGAGAGCTTAATTCCTCCTCAGCCTGCTTAGAAGACACTTTAAATTGCTAACTTGGGCTAAGATGAAGCTTTCCCAGGAAAGCACTGTGGCTGGGATCACTCCTTGTGTGGCTATCCACTTACTCAGTGTGCCAAAACTGGTCTCACCCTATGCCCCTGAGGGCTAAGGCTGCAAGGCGTCTCAGTCCCCGCCTTTAGGCTGCTCATTCACTAGATTACTCGCTCCTGCCCATTGCCTGTTCTGCGACCCTGAGAGTGGAGCTTGCCAGGGCAGTTCTCCCACAATGGCTCCACACAGCCCACCACCAAACACTGGCAGCTCCATCTGGCTTGGTGGCCCACTCTGGGCCCCCTGACAACACTCAACCCCCCCCCTGCAATCCTGCCCATGTTCTCCCAAGGCAGCCCAACCGAGTGCCAAGTCCAAAAGAAATCCAAATGGCTCACAGGCAAGGCCCCTATAGCCTGCAGTCCCACTGCAGCCCCACCCACAGCCGCCGACAGGATCAGACCGAATGAACAGATGCGACCACTTGCCCAATCTCTGCCACTTTAGCCTTCCTCAGGTTTTCCAGAAGCCTCACACTGTCTCCCTGTGTCCCCAAAGGGAAGTTTCTGGGCAGATCCTGCCTTGCAGAGATGGCCGAAGTCCTCTCTCCCCAGTCTCTCTGTGCCCAGCTGCAAGGAAGCTGCTACTCGTCCGCCATCTTGCTCCACCCTCCCGGAAATTTATGTATCAAGACACTTATTCAACATTTAACAAACGGCAAAGAACTTTACATTAATGGACAATATAGAATATCCAATCAGTTTTCTTTTTGGACTGGAAAGCCTAAGACTAAGAGAAGGGCAAAAAATCAGTATACAGACCCTAAGTAATTAAAACTTGCATGTATATTAAGTTTGGCATGAAATATTATTTCACAAATACATACATTTTACTTATAAATTTATATTACAATTACGCTATTGTTATTTTTCAATATTTGGATTTAAATAGAGAATATTTATGCAAAATAAAGTATATTTTATGAAATTTTGTTATGCTTTATTTTAATCATAAATTAGTATAGATAAATGATAATTAAATATTTGTTTTATTAAAAACCTTGTATAGTACCAGGATTTTAATACTGATTTAGATCACATTATTTTTTTCCTATTGACCATATGTTATGGACATACTGCCACAAATCTTGGTATGTAAAAGTTCATAGTCGCATAAATGTTTGTATGTAAAAATCACTGTTTTCAAGGATCATAAAAAAATTAACTTATTTGAAACACTCTACAGAAAGCAAATTGTAAATTTCACAGTATGTAAATAGTATATATTTCATTAAACTTGATAAAATTAGATAGTAGGAGGGAAGCACACTTGGCTGAAGAATGCTTATTGATAGGATACAAAACTCATCTTGTGATGTCACAGCCATTCAGGTTATGAGCTTTTCTGATGATATAGATTAGCTTGCCTGGATAAGCCAGCTGAAAAAACATTTGATCCTGTGGGTTGATAAACATGCAGATGAGAAAAACATCAGAAAATAAATTTATTTGACATAGCACGTGTTTCTTCAGAAATTCAAGATGTTTCCTCTGAAGATAGATCAGAAATACAAGATATGTTTCTGGCAGAAGCCTTTCTTAGATGTCAATTGGATGATAATAAATTAACAGAGGGCTCAGATCTCAGGTCAATGATTGAAGAAAAGAAGTTTCTGGCTCTGTGCAAAAATTTCTTGATAAGAAGAGCACATTATACATCTTGTGACTTTGAACCAGGTGAAGATGCGGATTTTCTTTCTCTGACTTTTCCCAGAAAACTCTGGAAAATAGTTAGTAGTGACAAATTTTAGTAGATTTTGTGGGATGTGACTGGAACGTCCATAGTTATTAATGAAGATCTCTTCATAAAAGAGAGAGAAAGGGCCCGTTTAGAATAATTTGAGACTGGAAGTATGATAAGTTTATTTCGACAGCTTAATCTTTATGGATTTAGTAAAAAGCAACATAATTTTCAAAGATCTACTTCTCTACCTAATTTTCTGGCAGAAGAAAAAGAAGCCTCTGTTTTAAGCAAGGTACGAAAAATATATCAGTACCTCCTGTAGAAGAAAAATGTATACACTAAGACATAATTTTATATTTTAACTTTATTGCAGTGTATGCACATATATACACATAAATATAATGTTAGTATGTAAACTAATGTAAGACATTTAAAATCATATGAATATAAGTTGTAACTGTCAAATTATTGATAAGAATCTATTAGTTATTTAAGACTTTTTAAATATTTGCTAACAACCTTGAATTTGACCTGTCAACTCCAAATACATTTATTAAACCCCCTTAATGAATTGGTGTTTACTGCTATTATCAATATATAACATGCTGTCATTTGTGGTCTTAACTATTTGAATATTTGTTATTAACTAATACTAAACCCACTTAGTGAATTGGTGTTTACTGCTATTATCAATATATAACATGCTGTCATTTTTTGGCTTAACTATTTGAATACTTGTTATTAACTTAAAGATAATCATTGGTATGCCAGACATCCTCTCTGTCACCTATAATCCTAGCACTCTGAGAGGCTGAAGTGGATAAATACTTGAGCTCAGGAGTTTTAGACTAGCCTGAGCAAGAGTGAGGTCCTGTTGTAAACAAAGCTGGAGTTGTGGTAGGCACCTATACTCCCATCTCCTTGAGAGGCTAAGGCAAGTGGATCCTTAGTGTCTTAGATTTTGAGGCTGCTGAGAGCTATGAAGCCATGGCCCTCTACTCAGCACTATGAACTGCAACTATGTCTCAAACAAACAAACAAAAAACTCCAAAACTTTCATTAGTGTACATGCATTATCTGATGACATTATTTTTATCAAATGAAATTGAAATTTGAGATTTTTATCAGTTATACTCATTAGTTCTATGCTGTAATGTCATGAAAAAGTCTTCCCCCCTTTTTTAGTTACAGTTCTATCACAATCCAAATTTTAAAGGTGGCTGTCCACAACTTTTAGTGTGAGTAAAAAAGAAGAGTTAGGATCAAAAGTTCTTCTCTAGCATCTCTTCTTCAACTCAAGTTTTCAACAAGAAACAAATTACAGAAGATGATAATATAGATTATAATTCCAGTTTAGTTACTGAAACTACTTAAGAAAGTGTTTTTTTTTTTTAACTCTACAACTGTAAATGAGCCTCTAAGAAGGAATGTTCCTTCCAGCCGAAGAATTGCTGTTACAATGGAACCAATCAGAAGTGATTTTCCTCCTCCATCACCAACTTTAGTTAGACCATCAGAACAAATTGCACCAGAGCAACATCCTACTTTTAATCAATTGACCACTTTTCCCACACACTCTTATAGAAGCTATGCTCAATCGAATGGCCAGATTGTAAATTATGTCACAACTACTCAGTATCACAACTTCTCAATATCACATTATATCTCCTATGCAGAACAAATATTTTGGACTGACGGTGGATCCTACTACTGTTCTAACATGAGAGCCAGAGTTATCAGTCACTGAGCCACCTTGACCTAACCTAACCTGCTACCTGTAGGAACCCTATGGTTTAAGTGCCCATGATAGCTGATACAACTGCCGTGTATCCATCAAGGTCAACTCATCAACCATCTTCATTATACAAGCAGCCTCCTAATTACAACTGATCTTCTACCAAATAATTATAACATGAAGTATGAGAGATACTAAATATTTTATGTTTATAAATCATAAGAAATATCTGTAATTATTTTATCTCAACAATAAAATTTAATGTTCACCTTATTTTCTTTATTGTGTAGTGTTTAATAAAATGAGAGGATTTTATACTATTGCTCAAATACATATTGAATTTTTGGTCATTTTAGAGAATGTTTAATAATATTTGTTCATTTGACAGAAATATTCGAGATGTCTATTTGCAGTGCAATTATATTTAATTAATTACTTAAATATAGGATTAAAAGTTGGCACAATGACAAAAGAAATAATAAACTAAGTGTAGAAAAAATGGCTTCCAAAATAATCCAAGATCATTAAATGTGTTAAAATAGAGTAAATTTGGAGGATAGGGAATAAAAATAAAATCTTGAAAATGCAAAGGTATATTTTTATTTCATTATTTCCTGGATTACATTCTATTACCTCTTTTTTTTTTAATGGAGTACTTAGATTTTAGTTTGTAAAGTAGTATTTTTTATAAATACAGGTTTACTCAGTCAGAACATTAACTGGGATTACCATTATTTATGACATCATTTGTTTAATAAAGATCACATGGCATAATCCTGAATTGATTTGTCAGAATATGGTAGACTTTTACACTGACAGTAGCAAAGGTCCTTTTTTCTCTATTATAAAATTGTTCTCACCTGATTAATTCATGCAATTATCATGTTTGTCTTTAATTGCATTTAAAGTCTTAATGTTTTATGTTGACTTTAATAGTTTCCAGATTCTCTGTTCAGATCTTAGGTATGGCTAAAATAGACTCAACAAGATCTGGCATCTTTTTTGATTTACAGAGTTGTGTCTTTCTGTCCCACCAGTCCATTTGGATCTAGGTTTAGTCAAATAGGTGGAGTTTATCTACGAGAAGGACTACCTCACACTGATAATATACCATAAAATAGGCAGAATAGAACCATCCTTCTGACATCCTACTCTCAAAGAATGAGAATAGTGGAGAAGCCTACCTATGATAAGATTGCCTTTCTCAGAAGAGACATTGTGAAAGCAGAGAAGCAATGCAGGCCACTCAGCAGAGAAAAAACAAAAAGATGACAGGTCAATAAACTCTTGATAAGGAATGGAGAATAGAGCATTGGGGCACAACACTCATTCCAGAAGCACTGTGACCACCTTGTAAGAGGACTCTTCATACTATTGCCAACATCTACTCTGCTAGACTAGGGTCTTGCCTTCAGTCTTTGCAAAGTCATTGCAATAGACTATAGACACAGTGAAAATCAAGAACATTAAAGCCATCATGAGGTTTTGGTTGCAGGAAATACAAATTTGGTTCACCAGCCTTTATATCATCTTCACTGGGCTCAGAAGAGAATAGACTCCCCTTAGCCATATCAAGCAACTCGAAGACAATCAACTGACTCTACAATGCAAGAGGAAGTGAACATGATAATTGTTTGAGGCTCTATATACTTTGACAAATGACCCATTGCACAACTGACATTGCTTTCACAGTTATTAAGAGAAAGGAGATAACAGAGTGCTCCCCGGGATGGTGGACATTATCCCATAAGACCTGTCATTCACACCACCACTATCCTCTAGAACAACCCACCTCTGGGTTGGATCCAACTCTGCCATACATTTCCAAAACAGATTCCATATGCTTGAAACTGAACTGATTCAACGGGTAAGATTATCTCCACCACTCTGGGATCCCTGATTCCTGTTCTAGGGATCTGATCATAAACATTTCTTCTCATCCCTTCTCAGTCCAAATACTGATGTGATCAAAGGGAGAGCCTTTGGAGGTTCAGTCAGGGTCAGAATGAGATTCCAGTTTCCCTTAGGCCCCAAGACTACATTGGGCAGGCTCCATTACTGATACAGAGTATCAAAGAAGTTCGATGCACTGTCTGAAAAACCTGCCCTAAAAGCCTGAAGCCTCTAGCACACTAGCACCTGTTAGAGAGCACTAATAACCCAGAATCTGATACCTACTACCTAGACAGCTTCACTCAGTTTATTTTAACTTCTTTGGGGTAGAACCCAGGCAAAGCAACTCACATAAAACAAGCCTCAGTCAAAGGGTATCACCTAGCCCCAAATTAAATATCCTACAGCTATTTTGTGAATATCCCAATACCCAGGACAAATGGATTCCAGCATAGACTTTAACAGAGGCAATTATAAGTAGACATGACATATTTGAAAATCTGCATTACAGGTTTCACGTGCACACACTTATCCTCTGACCTCTTGATAATGAAGAAAATAAAAACATGATTTAGAAAACTCCCCTAATTCTAATAAACAGAAGAGTTTTTAGAAAATTGCAGGCACCCTGACAATCTATTAGCATTGAGTTAAGAAAAGGGGAGGTTTTAGATGACAAGAAAGCAGGAAAAAACCTGGTGACATTAGAAATTACACATACACTCCTCATTGTGAGGAGTCACAATGAAGTTGCAGTTCTAACTTCAAGGAAATTATTCCAAAGACAAATTAAATTCAGAACATGGATTTTAAATAGGATCAATGGAATATAAATAAAGTTGAAACCTTGAGGAGGAGTCAAAATGGCCAACTAGAAGCAGCTTTCACCAGAGGCTCCTGTGTAAATGGAGAGATAATGGACTGAAGTGGACTGAGAGAAGAAAAAAGTGGGGAGCTGCTCGGAAAAGAAGAAAGTAAGGTACACAATATCCACAATGATCCAAGTGGCAGGAACAAGAAAGAGGAATAAGGACACAAAGATCATGTGTGGTGCACAAAGTCAAGAATATGAGAGAACTCTCCCCGCAAATGGGAGCTCTGTGGTGGGCTTTCCTGTGAGCAGACACCAGCAAGTAGGGAACAAAAGTCCTCTCTCACCTTACCCTACAGAGAGTGCTTTTATGTCCCTGTCCTACTTTACCAATGAAGTCCCACCCTGGAGCCTTGGACCCCTGGCACAAAAGTGACATAATATCACTATGGGAGCTCTCTCGCCTTCCATTCTATTTGAATGAGTCCAGACTGTTTGGGGACTTCACTTAGAGCCCTACATATTTCATGGTGTGGTGAGCTGCTGTGATAACAAGAATCACGGTCTTAACTCTTGTCAGAAGAACTACAAACACCTCTACTCAGGCAGGTCAGCATAAGGAGCGAAGATTTAGGCCCAATAGATCCACCTTGAACACGCCTGAGAGGGCAGTGACTAGTGTCTGTATGTCTTTGACAGTAACTTTGCTCTGGTGCCCTCCCTCCCAGGGCAGTGATCTGCTGAGCTCAATGGAGAGGATAATAACCATTGCTTGAGTGAATATAATGGGAACTCTGGGCTCATACTCTCCACTGGGTGGACACTCAGTGAGCTTGACTGGCAAGGTGATATACACTGCCTGAGTGATTTTGACTAGAATTTAGGCCAGCACAGTTTGCTGGACAGCACCCTTATGAAATCAATCGGAAGTGCCGTGACAATTACTTGAATAATTTTGACTGGAATTCTGGGACACTGATCTGTACTGGTTGGTAGTTCTCTAAGCTCAATTGGGTGAGCAGTGACCAGTGCATCAGTGACTTTGACTGCAACTATTGGCCAGTGTTGTCTGCCAGGTGGTCCCCTGAGCTTAATTGGATTAGCAAGGCACATTACCTGATACACTTTAATAGGAACTCTGAGCCAGTGCTATTTACTGGGAAGGCCTTGAGTTAATTGGATGGTCAGTGCCCATTGCCAGAGTGAGTTGACTGGAACTCTGGGCCTGCAATGTCCATTGATTCTTCTCTCCAAGGAGTCACTGTCTAGGGATGCTATTTCACCACTTGTGTGGCTTTGGGGGAGCATGAGTAGCCTCAAAATGGTGAAGAGTGGATTTAGCAGGTCTAGCTATGGATTACCCTGCTCCACCTACCTCATTGGGGTTGAGGCCACAGATATCTCTGCTCAGCAAAGATAACAATATAACACTACCATGCCCTGGGATTTTGTAGAAGGTAGGCTGATTTCTAGACAGTGCCAGGCTATGCTGTCTTACCAACTGGGCCCTCAGAATCTCTGATTTTCACTCTTAGAGTGACCTTTATGACACTGTATGAGGTAAGTCTCAGCCACAGCTAAAGTTCAGGGGAGAAGGGATGGTTATTTTAACTTCTGGGGGAATAGGAACTCTATATCACCCTGTCAGATTTAATTATTAAACAGGTTCTTACAGTGCTTTCTAAAGATCCCATACAAAAATATATCTCACAATTCTTCCAGAACAACCTATCAATTTACCTAAAAAAGTATAATTAATATATTGAATGAAAATTAGAAGCTAAAAATACTCTTGGGTAAATAAGGTAGATTTCATGGAAGTACTGAGTGCATTGGATATTTTGTCCTACATTCTTGAGATAGTTTACTCATGAGAATATGTTCCAGTTCCCTCCATGTAAACATAAAAGACACAAAGGCTCCATCTTTTTTTTTAAGGCTGCATAGGATTCCGTGATATACATATACCACAATTTATTAATGTATTCATGGATCAATGTTCACATGGCCTTCTTCCATAACATGGCTATTACAAACTGAGCTGCAATGAATAATCTGGTGCAAATATCTTTTCTGAAAAGTAGTCTTTGGTCTTACTCACACTTTGTTGAGAAAGATAGAACACAACTATAGCCCAGAATGAAGAAGAGAAATTGAGTGGGGGAGGGTTTGATTGATGGACACTAAATTGCGAGACCACAGCTATTAAATATAGTGCAAGGGTGCTAGTCAAATCTATGGAGGGTAGAACATAAATGTATTAACACAATAATCAAATAAATGAGGCAAAAGCTATGTAGATTGGTTTGAGGTAAACAAATCAGAATGTGTATAAAAAAGTCAACACATGGCATCTTACATATGCATAAATGTATTCATGATCTTATGTTCTTGTATTAATAAAATAATAATAATAAATATACTCATGGGAAGGAATCAGGAGAACAACATTGGAAATGTGAAAAAGCAGAGCACATCAACTGCCCTAAGGCATTTCAAAGGCAAACATCAGAAAATACCACACAGGGAGAAATTGTTGAAATGTAAGAAATAGAATTCAGAATATGGATGGCATAGGATGATTGGAATGGAGAAAAAGATGGAAGTACGAAACCAAAAATGTTCAGAATTTGTCTCAAGAAAATCAATGCATTCAAAGACTAACTTACCAAGGATATGGACATAATGAGGAAAGATACAACAGAGTTTAAGGAATTGACAATGAATATGAAGATGTTGAAAATGTAGTAGAAATCCCTAAAAATAGAGATCAATTGAGAGAAGAAAGATCTCAGAAAATGATGTTAAAGATTTGAACTACCCCAAGCATCCACAGAGGCAGAAAAAAGGAGAGCAAGAATAGAATATTCTCTGAGAGATTTCTGGAGTCATTCCAAAAAGAGAGAATACCTGAGGTCTAGGAGAACAGGTCTTCTCAAGAAGACCACAAGCATACACCAGCAGGATCCTCACAAAGGTGACTCAGCTCTTGGGAATTTGTAAACTTAATTTCCTGAAACATGGAAATTTCCATGTTTTCAGAAATCCTGTAATTCTGTAGGGGATGGAATAGCATCTCCTACTTGATTCAAACTGTCCAATGAGAAGGATACCTGTGGGGTGGAACTCTTTGACTCATACAAGGGGAAACACCAAGCCATTTAGGGAGCATGGCCATTTGGAATTCTTTTATGCCATAAGATCCTGCCTGGTGAATGAAGCCCTTGCACTTACAAATGTGGTGTTTGGATGCTCTTTCTCTCTGTTGGGCCATGTCTTCCTGCAAAACCAAAAAATCAGATATGAATACTAGAGAAATTCCTGAAGGAGAAAAAGATGGTTCCTCGCAAATATTCTTTTTCCAAGGCATTATAGAGGAGAACTTTCCAAGTATTGTAAGAGACACAGGAACTCAGATATTAGGTTAAAAACCCCAGTATCATTCAATCTAAATAAAGCATTTCCTAGCCACTTTGTAATTAATTTCAGCAATGTTAAAATCAAAGTAGAAATCCTGCAGGCAAATTTGCATAAGATGAGTTTTACCTTCAAAGGAAAAAATTATCAGGGTCAACACTGATTTTCAGCTAACAATTTTAAAGCCAGAAGAAAACACTTATCAACTGATATCTTGCTACACTGAGTATCATTTCTGATGAAGAAATAAAATTGTTTAATGATAGCCAAATGTTGCTGAATTTTGGCATAACTTGACCAGCTTTAGAGGAAATAGACCCATTTTTGCACAGCAAGAAGCACAGTGGTCTAACACCAAAGGAAACAAACCCAGAAATTTAAGAACAAACACTAGATTCCACGTTAATGAAAAAGTTAAAACTTCTATACTTCTGAAAAGTAAGATAACCAAAATACAATCATACATATCAATTCTCTCATTTAATAAAAATGGTTTCAAATTTTCCTTTAAAGTGTCACAGGTTGACTGAATGTATACAAAAACTCATGCCAAACATTGTTATTTCCAAGGAAGTCACTCACTCACAAAAATGAAACAAAACTCAATGCTAAGGGATAGGCAAAATAATGCATCAAATACTACAGAGAAAAAAAACTGTATTTCAATTATATTTGCAGATAAAATTGGATTTGAACCAAAAAACTATAAGGGGAGGAAGGATGGACACTATTTGATTTGGGAAGAACACAGCATGAAGATATTTCAATAATATTTTTGCACCCGGTATGCACCCTATAAATTCTCCTAAATTTATAAAATTAGCCCTAACTTATCTGCATAATATGATATCTTCCTTCACTGTAAGAATTGGAGATTTTAACACATAATTGGTAATTCTGGACACACCTTCCAATCAAAACTAAAAAAGGAAATAATGGAATTAAATATTACCGTAGAACAAGTAGATTTTTTTTTCTTAAGTCAAATATAAATGTATGATGAATACATTTATGCTTTTGTGGCATTCAATGTGTTGATTGTTTGTACAAATTGGAGTGCTTACATCTTACAAATTAATATAACTGTCACCTCACTTACTTAATTACAGTGTTAAGAAATTTATGTTCAATACTTGGAAGATTCGACCTTTACCCTTATAAAATGCTCCATATGTGTGGTCTCTCCACTAAACCTCCCTCTGTTGAGAAGCCCGCCCTTATCATCCTCTTCCCCTTCTCTCTTTCATCCTGAGCTATATTTGCGATTCATCTCTCACATGACAGTGTGAGTGATTATCAATTGGTTTTACAGTAGTACTGAGTACATTGGATACTTTTTTTTCCTTTCCTGACAGACTTTACAAAGAATATTTGCCAGTTCCATCGTGGAAACATAAAAGAGGTAAAGTCTCCATATTTTATTAATGCTACATAGTACTCAGTGGTATACATTTATCACAATTTATTAATCCATTCATGAGTTTTTTGGTACTTGGGCTTCCTCCATGAATTGGCAATTATGAATTGACCTGCAATGAATAATCTGGTGCAAATGTCTTTGTTGCAAAGTGATTTTTGTTCTTTTGGATATACACCTAGTGGAGGAATTACAGGCCAATTTCTTCAAGTGTTTCCCCTGCACTTTCTCCAAGACTCCTTATAGTTTCATGTTATAAGTTTAAGACTTTTATCCAGGGAGAACCAATATTTTTTTAGAGGTGAAAAGTGTGGGTTCAGTTTCAGTCTTCTATAAGTCACCATGCAATTCACCCAGCACCATAGGGATTTTCCCACCAATTTATATTTTTGATGGGTTTATCAAAGATCAAATGATGACATATGTGTGGCTTCACCTCTTGGTTCTCAATCCTGTTCCATACAACTGTCTCTCTATTTTTGTGTCAATGCAATGATGTTTTTTAAAATTATATTAAATATTTATTTTATTTTATTTTATTTTTAATAATTTTATTAAATCATAATTGTGTACATTGGTGCAATCATGGGGCAAAATGTGCTTACTTCATATACAATCAGAAATATTTGGGCCATACTGTTAAAGATAGCCTTCATGGAATTTTCTTAATCACTATATGAAGACATTGATATTCTACATTTAATAAGTTTCAGCAGTACCCTGCTAAGATGCACCGTAGGTGTGATCCCACAAATTGCCCTCCCTCCACCCATCCTCCCACCACCCCTCCCCTCCCTTTCTCTTTTCCCTGTATTCTTGTGCTATAATTGGGTTTTAGCCTTCATATGAAAGTTATAATATAGGTTCATATTAGGGCTGAGTACTTTGGATACTTTTTCATCCATTCTTGAGATACTTTGCTAAGAAGAATATGTCCCAGCTCCATCCATGTAAACACAAAAGAGGTAAAGTCTCCATGGTGTTTTGATCACTATGGATTTATAGCATAGACTGAAGTCTGGCAGCAGGATTCCTCCTCATTTATTTTTATTTCTGAATAATGTCTTGGCTATTTGAGTATTTTTTTTCTCTTTCCATATAAAATGAAGTACTAATTTTTCCATATCTTTAAAGTGTGACAGAGGTGCTTTTATTGGGATAGTATCAATTCTGCAGATTACTTTGAGTAGTATGAATAATTTAACAATGTTAATTTTTTCCAGCCCTGACCGTGGTATGTTTTTCCATTTATGAACATCTTCAGCAATTTCTTTTCTCAGTAACATTATTCTCCTTATAGAGATCTTTCACATCCTTTTTTAGATACACTTCCAAATATTTCATCTTCTTTGACCCTACTGTAAAAGCAGGAGAGTTCTTGACTGTTTTTTCAGCTTGACTGTTGTTGGTATATTTAAACGCTTCTGACATGGGACTATTGAATTTTTATTCTGAGACTCAGTTTTCTCTCTTGATCACTTCTAGGAAGTTTGTAGTTGAGTCCTTGGGGTTTTCCAGGTATATGATATGATATATGATATGATATTCATATCATCTGTGATGAGGTAGTTTGATCTCTGACCCTATATGGATACTCTTGATCACCCTCTCTTGCCTGGTTGAAAGGCTAAGACTTCCATTACACTGTTTAAAAAGAATGGAGAGAGAGGGAAAGCTTGCTTGTTTTCTGATCTTTAGAGTGGAAATGTTTTCAGTTTTACTCCTTTCAATATATAGTGGCTGTGGGTTTGCTGTAGATGGCTTCTATCAAGTTTTAAAAATATTCTTTCTGTACCTGTTTATCTAAGTGTTCTGATTATGAAGTGTTCTGGATATTATCAAAATCTATTTTTGCAACAGTTGAGAGAATCATAGGACTTTTGTTTTTCATTTTGTTTATGTGATGTAGTATATTTAGAGATTTATATATGTTGAATCAACCTGAAGACCCTGAGATAAAACCTGCTTGGTTATGGTTTATAATTTGTTGGATGTGCTGCTGCATTCTTTTTGGAAGAATCTTGTTGAATATTTTTGCATCAATAGTCATCAGAGATATTGGTATTTAACTTCCTTGCCCGGTGTTTTCCTTGTTTGGGGATCAGAGTATTGTTTCTTCTTAGAACATGTTGGGAAGCATTCCTTCTTGTGTTTTGGAAAAGTTTCAGGAATATAGGTCCTAGTTCCTCTATAAAGGTTTGGTAGAATTGTGATGTGAACCCATGTGGTTCCAGACTTTCCTTTTAAGGGAGAATTTTTATAGTTAAAACTATTTCAGAAAGTGATATAAGCCTGTTTACCATTTCCACTTCTTTCAGGCTTAGTCTAGAAAGGTGGTGGGCTCCCATAATTTGGTCTATTTCCTTCGGATCTCCATATTTCTGAGAATAGAATTAGTTTCAATATTCTCTAAGGACTTTTTGAATTTCTGAGGTGTCTGTTGTTATTTGGCCTCTGTCATTTCTGATTGATGAATTTGGAGATTTTACACTTTAATTTCTGGTTAATTTAGCCAAAGATTTAACTATTTTATAGACCTTTTCCAAAAAAACAACTTTTTGATGCACTGATTTCTTGTTTAATTCCATTCTTTCAAATTTTGTTTAATTCACTCTAATTTTGGTTGTTTCTTTTCTTCTGCTTGGTTTGGGTTTGGAATGTTCTTCCAGTTTCAGTTTCTAAGATTTCCCATTAAATAAAATATTGACTTTCTCGTATTCCATTCTCTTGAGGAAGCCTAGTAATTCTATGTATTTATCTCTTAGAATTGCCTCTGTGGTGTCCCAGAGATGCTGGTAGTTCAATTATTCATTATCATATTGTTCCAAAATTTGGTAATTTCCTTATGAATGTCATGTATGAACACACTACCATTCAGCATAACATCATTTAGATTCCATGTTTTTGTATGAGGATGAAGATACCTGTTGTTACTGAGTACAACAATTATGCCATGATGGTCTGAGAAAATGCAAGGAATAATTTCTATTCTTTTAAATTCCGAGTTTAGATTTGTGATTTAAAGGATGATTATTTTTTGAGGATGTTCTTTGGGTTGAGGAGAATTATTCATTTTCAGTTTTGTTAGGATGACATGTTCTGAACTGTCTGTTAAATCCAATTGTTGAATTATTAAATGTAAGTCTAAAATGTCCTTGTTTAACTTCTTATTGTAGTGTCTATCCATCACTGTCCAAGGAGTATTCAAATCTCCTGTTGGTAGTGGAGGATATCAAGTTGTTCATGTCCATTAGAGTCTCTTATATGAATTGGGGAACTTTCTGTTTAGGTGCATATATTTTAAAAATTAAACTTCTCATTATGTCATTTCCCTTAAAAACACGAAGTGACCAACTTAACGTTCCTTAATTTTTTTTTTGGTGTAAATCCTATTGTATCTGTGAATGTAATACAACACCAGCTTCTCTGTGATTTCCCTCCCTTCACCCTGAGGATAATTTATCTTTTAAGGTAAGATGAGATTCTTGTATGTAGCAGATATCTAGCCTGAAATTTTGTATCCAGTCAACCAACCTGTGCCTCTTTTAGAGGACAATTTGATCCATTCACATTAATTGAGAATATTTTATGGCCTGTTAGTGTTTTGAGTGTTGTTTTTTTCAAAAGTCCAGTGGACATTTTTAATCTTTTCACCACTGTGGAGTTTGGAGTTTGATAAAAACATTAATGAGTGAGTTTATCTTTGCAGTAGACCATTGCGCTGGACATTGTTGAGGGTGGGTCTTAGAGTACCGGAGAGCTGGTTTGGTTATTGCAAATTTCTGCAGCATGTAAATTTCATTCATATATTTAATTTCTCCATCATGAATGAAACTCAGTTTAGATGGATACTGGATCCTGAGTAAAAGTTCTTTTGTTTTAGGAGGTTGAAAGTCGATGACCACCCTCTTCTGGTTTCAAAAGTTTCAGGAGAGAATGTTGGGAGCCAACCTCCTGGGAAGAAATATCCCCCAGTTTGAGGAACCACACTGGAGTCAAGCAATGAATGTACTGTGGCCCCAACTATTTCCTATTATGGCTGGTACTTGAACTTTTTTAGAATGGATACAGAACTTTTTGGTCATCTCAGTTGGCTGAGAATGCTATTCTGCTTTTAGGCTGACTTTAACCAAGATATGTAATTAGGATAAAATCATGCCTTCAAGATACTGTGTATAAAAGCTGTAAAATAAAGTTGAGTTTGTCTTGTCGTATTGAGAAAATGTCCTCCTGACCCAGTTATATTCTGTGTCTCATTTTTCTATCCCCCACTGCTCTACTCCCAGTTAATAACTTGCATGGCCTGGTTTCTGGCAATTAGGAATCCTTACTTATGCTTGAACTAACCTCTTTAAAATTCTAGCAGTTAAATACTCCTCATTTACTCACCTCTGATTTGAGGAAAGGATTGCAATTACTTGAAATGGAGTTTCCTACCAACTAATTAGAGTATGTTGGAATAGAATTTCCATTAATATAATCAGTATTGCAACTTCCCATTCAACACAGGAGTTATTTATAAATGGTTATTTCTGTCTAGTAAAATCACATAAATGTTATACCAGTATTTAAACAAATTTGTGAAAAATGCAGAAATAGAACTAGGAAACTTATTGGATATGATCTAAATTCTATTATTGTCCCTTTTATAGATAAACAAATTCAACTTAATTGTCAATTATATCTCCCCTAGCAAGTAGCTTTCGCTTTCTTTGCTGGTCTCATTACTAAAACCTATTCCATTGATAAAATATTTCAGTTTTTATAATGCACCTCTTGGTTTCTTCCTGAAATATTTAAAAGAATTCCCAAGGATGGATGCCATTACCATTTATACATGTGCTACCAAAAATGGTGGGATGGATATACTGATGGTTCTAAATAAAAAATTGTTCAAAGTCTTTATAATTATTTTCAGTAAAATAAGAGGTATGCTATTGTAATTCTAGGATTTTTCACTAGTTCATAAAAATTGTCATTGATGCCCAATTTTCTTGCTTTACTACTAAACATTTAGAGACACACACTACTACTTCTACTGATAAAATTGCTTCTCTTTTTCTCTTGATTCAAAACGTACTTTGATGCAGCATTTATCCATTATACATCATGTACATTAGAGCATACATTACTTTACTAAGTCCAATGACCTCACTAAACTCTTAAATATATCAAACTCTTATAGCCACCTTCCAGAAAGCATCAAATTTCCATTCTCATACATATACTGATGTAAAACTTCTTCACAGTGAATTCAATCTTACAAACATTCAATCTCAACTCATTCTATCCACTCATCCATTCTGATCCAAAATAAAAAAAAAATGCCCTCATCTTTCTCTGAAATAACTAATCCCAGAAGGGAAACTGTCAATGATATATGGAAAATGGATGAAACTGTCATTTCTTCTTTTGGTAAAATAAAATAGGTACACCACACTGTTGATACTTATGCTCACTTCTCCTGGACATCAGCTCTACCCAGAGACAAAGCTCATCACGTGATTCAACATTTACTAGAATGCTTCAATATTACAGGCATACCACAACCACAATCTATAAAAACTTGAAATGTGCCTTCCGTTTTTGCTTCACAAATGCAC